>JASDQU010736719.1:448180-458456 GCA_032191745.1 Picea mariana | reverse complement strand
ATAAAGTGTCGATCTGCGCGGAACTTCAATAGCGGTTTGTACTGGTGCAATGTGTTCGGTGTCATGCATGGGAATGCCTCAATAGCACGCTTCAGTTGTTGGTATTAGGCATGGAACACATCATTCGACTGCCAATGCTTCGACATGTCATTTGTATACCACAAGGGAACCTTACGGCCAATGGCTCCGATGGCTCAACTTCTGGAAATGTCACTCCTTCTGGCATCTCCCAAGCAACAAAAGCGATCAATACAAGTAACCAGCTAAAATGGAATTCATACCCTTGATCCTGCGCTTCGCGGCAGTCTTTCTCGAGCTCGTTGACGAGGTAACTCCCTAGTTCATTTGCATCCCCTCCACACACTTCCCAGTGAGATCCACTACGAACCCAGTGACCTATGTCAGGTGGTTCTTTCTGACGAGCTTGTCATCTATAAGTTGGCAAGCGAGGTGCACTACACCATCCTGGATAGAGGCTACCTTGTAGCCTCGCTTTCCCTTTTCTACATTGCCATAATCCTCCTTTATGCAATGTGTCAAGGAGCGATCTGAAGTCTTTCTTGGGTAGAACTATTGAGGGTCTGGCCCCTGCATGCTCAGTCCTGTGATCAGGTGGATCAGCGTCGAATCCATAGTAATGCACCTGTCGATCCATAGATATCCTCCATGATAGCACGACAGAAGTATTTTAACACAAGTGTTAACCTCTTGATGTCGACCAAAGTGAGGGATCTTCATCACGTTCAGTATCATTGACTACGTGAGCTCCTTAATCTGCGGCTGGGAGACTATGTGCAGCTTCTTCCCAATCGTCTTCATCAAATACCTATGGGGCGCGAGCATGGCGTAGTTATTTCTGTCAACGAGACTAAATTCCTTGTYCTTTAGAGCTGGGATCTGTCCCAACTGGGTTCCAACTACGCGTCTCCCCTTTGGGATGTACGCAGTGATCAAYGTATACTCAAAATCACGTGGGATGTTGTCACGGTTAACCATGCCAGCCAAAGGCGGTTTGTAATCTGGMAAGACCGACGKAATCTACTTCACGTTAGCCAAATCATCGCGATGCTTACTTCTCTTCTCAGTCGTGGGGTTAGCATGGTTAGAACGATGTCCAGTCGAAGGGGATGCTTGTAGTCCCCTAATCGACTACGTCTATTTTCCTACAGAAAAYTGTCTATCAACCATTATCTTCATAAGGATCTCCTTAACAGATATCTCTAACACGCTAGGTTCACTCGACATCCACACTTGTAGACAAATAGATCAGGTAGGCATACAGATAAGCGAGGTAATMCAATGGATGGTGAGTTCTAGAAATCACAGCGCGATATACAATCAATTCTCTGGTAGCTTGGATAATCACGGATGGCAAAAAGTGGTCCTAGTGCAGCGTTCGACAGGTTAAATAAGCAAGCATCGTAAGGGATTCCTCCAATGGGAAAGAATGCATCCATCAATGTGAATCCATCCATTATGGCATGGTCTCAATGGTCCATTCGCTCATAACTGCATTTTCTAGTCATTATGGGGCATCATTCTGATGGTCGGGGCGCCTCCAATGGTCATATAGCTTCGTCGTGGCGAAGTCCCATTCTGCGTGGTTATGTTATTCCGTCGAGGTTCAAGTTTCTACAGATCTGCCTCCTCCGAAGTCTTCCTTTTGTTCTCTGTAGCTTCCTCTAGTTTTTATAGCTTAGCTTTCTTCTTATTAAGCTTCCTGGCCTTCTTTCCTGTGATTTCAGCTTCTTTAACAATTTCCGGAATCCTCTTCCCATTTGTATTCTTATTCTCTCCTAGTGAAAGGACTTCGCACTGTTAATGTGTTGTTACAGATTCTAAGGTTAATGTCCCTTCTCTTACTATTTCCAAGGTGGTTATACTTCTTTCCTGCACGGATGGGTTCTTCAAGCCTTCCTGTGTTCTTTCAACTTCGACAGCTAATTCTCTTGCCCTTTGTTGCTTCAACTTATTCTCTTGTTCTTCTATTAGTCGCTCTATTTTTCTGGTTATGAAGTCCCTTAGTTCTTGTTTTTTTTATTATGTATCTTCCTCCTCTGCTTTCCTTTTGATCTGATCCTTATTAATCCAAGTCTTTCCTAATAAAAGTGGAAAAGGAACGTTGTTCTCAACAAATTTAATGACTTCAAATTCTTCTTCAATTGATGTTTCATGAGCAATCATAGGTATATTAGTAACTCTTCMACATAGGGTTGTCATCTTTCCTTTAAACAAGCCTATCCTTTCCAATGAAGGTATCATAGCAAGCCTTCCCAAAATTTCCCAAGTGCTTTCTGGCATAATATTCACGTGTGTTTCTTCATCCAATACACAATCTATGTCGAAGTAAGGATATCGGGTAAATTGATGTCTATGTGATCATCCATTACTTCTTTCTACTGTACTAACATAGTCTCTGACTCTTTCTCTTTATGATTCCCCAACATGCTCTTACCCTCTTGACTTTATTCAGAGTTTTCTTGTCTCGTGTTCATCTTTTCAACTTTAGCAATCATTCTTGGGAAATCCTCAACCTCATGACCAATAACTTTACAATAAAGACAAATAGGACCTGTACCAGGTCATTCCTTAGCAAGATGTCTCGGTCTTCTGCAATTATATAAAAGTGTCAATCCTCTCTTTCTTTTAAACAAGCCCCAGCCTTTACTGTACTGCGCACTGGGATCACAGTGATGGACCTACAATCTGCAAAAATTATTTATAGGCTCTTGCATCCACTTATTAGTCCAAAAATTCTTTTTATGCATAGGAATAACATATCTTTCTCTATTCAAATCAATTCTTTCTTCTAATTGGGCCCTACCATTCAGACTAGGACAGAATCTATCAAACATACCTAGGTTTAGGATTTCGAACCAAAAATTTTCACTTATCTTACCCTTATCGGAGCACAAAGCTTTAAGATATTACCTCTTTTCTTTAGATCAAGTTTCTTTATTAGCACAGAGCTTTCTCTTTTCTTCAGTTCCCAGCAATCACAGTTTGAAGTCCCGGCAACAAAACAATTTGTTGGCATAGGGGAAGACCCAGGGTTCAACGCTTCAACATCACACCAACAAAACCCTAACTACCGACCCTTTCGGCCACACCTGAGAAGTAGATGAAGTCTCACCCAAGGTAGAGAYAGGGGGGGTTGTAGGACTCACGTGCCAACATTAACGCTTACAACATATTGTGCACGTARCCAAAACAACCCCTTCTTACATTGCTTAGCTACTTATTTATACATTTTAAAAAAGGCCTAATCATGGGTAAACCCATGGGCCGACATCCCATAACCCATTACATAAACCCCAGTAACCCTTTGTTGGGTCCACAAGCCTGCAAAATAAGTGAGAGCCTGCRATCTCAGGTCCGCCTGGGTGCTCCATCTTCAACCAGCCTGTCGAAGTCCCAAAAGTGGTCAAACACAGCCAATGTTTCCTCAAAACTTGGTCAAGGGCCAACACAAACTTTCATTTTACTATCCTCCAATGCTAAGCACACATTCAAGCACCGACACTTTTAATCCCTCTACAAGCACCCCCTTTCATGTATTATCAAATCGTTGGATTTCATCGGTCCTACTCTTCCACAACAGATTCGAGTTCATTTCAGAAATTTYCGAAACATCCCAAAATCTTTGTTATACCTTAATTTGTAGTTTCACCATTTTACTTTTCCAGTTTAGCTTTTTAATTTAAATTTTTCTCATTATTTTCAAAAAAAAATGCCACCAATAACTCCACCTGCACCATCAAATCCTACATATGCATCGATCAACCCTCTTACAACACTCGTTGTTGCACTAACAATCCACCTACTACTACACCAACTAATGATTCTATAAACATTACCTTATTGTCTCATTTAGATCTTGGAGATCTATAATAGTGTGTATCAACATTCTTATGTAGTGAAGGTATTGATGCCTTTGGATTTGGTGCAACCCTAACAATAGTTGACACGCATATTAATTGTTGCAATGTATATTTGACATACATATTAATTTTGATGTTATCATTTATATATACTACACCTTTTCATATCATGTTGATGTCGATGTTGTTTGATTTATAAATGTATTATTGGTATGTTAATATTTAACATTATTAAATATTTATCTATTTCTCTATTAAATTTGAGATGTATCAATCATTTAAAATTGAGATGTGATGTAATGTTCAACTCTAGTTACACGAATCATATAATTTGGATTGTGATTGCAAAAAGTATAATCAGTTAATGCCTTGTAATGTTTAACTCTTTTTGAAGGTGAATTCTTTGTTGTCTCGGGAGATAGAATATGTTGATTAAAGTTGTTTGCACCGTTATTAAATTATTCAATTAATCATTGCGTGATTTGATTGATTTAATCAAATATTTTGATTAAAGTTTTTTTATTAAATCATTTGTTTCAAAATTTACTCTTAAATATTTTTACTAAACTTATTATTAATCTTATAAAATTAAAATTTTGATAGTTATATATAATAAAATAATTATTCATCCAATTTTATATAGTGACAATATCATGAATATTATACAGTGAAAATAGTTCTAAATCATCTTTGATTAATTTTAAAATCAAATTTCTATGATTAAATTTTCTATTAAATCATGAAAATAATTTTAATTTTTTTATATTAAATATAAAAAGAGATTAAATTAGACCTTAAACTATAGTGACCTTGATGATACTAGTTGTTAATATCAAGCTTACAAAAAGACATAACATCCAAAACTTACACTCAATAATGATTCATAATTCATTAAAGAGCTCGAAGTTCCAAAACATTTTTTTTCTCTCAATATGGTAGTTGTAAATGGTTATTAACTTTTCATGTCCAATATCATAAAATGAAGAAAAAATGATTTGGTATTGTATTCAATTTTTGGAATAATTGAAACTTACCAATAACTAACTATGCCTAGATATACTCATTAAACATTTGTGAAATCACTATCAATTGTACTTTTATTCTCTACCAAGATTTGGGCCCATTGTTTCTCTAGATAACTATCATTGCATAGACAAAAACTAAGTAAAACCATGACAATTAAGAATACATGCGTCGCTGGCCAATTATATAAAACCATAATAAAATGACACAACCACAACAAAAATGTTGAAATAAAACATGCACATATCGTTCTTTGTTGTCATCACCTTAATTATCTTCCTTGCTTGGCATGATAACATTGTTGTTCTCAAAAAAATGTTTTAATTTTGAATCATGCCTTAGTAGGAACCACCAATCCCTATCCAACATATTCGAGCAAAAAAGAACTTGATTGCGGTGTTTTTGGAAAATATAAGGCTCCTTCTTTTCATCCCATATATTTGGAATATTTGCATGAATGCAAATAATGATAAATTTGCGACCTCATGTCAATCATGGGTWTTATATCCCTCTTTTGAAGGATCTAGATATGTATTGTGAAACCTAGGAGCATGTTTGAAGCCATTGATCGATTTGGTTTTCTCATGTGRCCTTCTCATGGCCTTCTCAATTCTTATTTCACATATAAGAACTATTTGCTATTATTTTTAAACAAAAACAAGTAAGATTTGTATTAAAAATTGGTTGTGGTTGAACTGTCCAACATGATAATATAGATTATATAGATGGAGTCTATCATACATTCTTCAAATATTCTCAAAAATTCAAAATCATTGTCTGTTGATTGTGCTAGCATTACTATCTTATGCTTATCACTACCTGTTTGACTAGAATATTGTTGAATGAATTGCTTTAGTAAAAATAAAACTTCACGAAACATTACAACTCTATGAGACATATCATTTGAGAAGTAATTCCAAAACTCAAACATGCCAGCAAGCAATTTTTTAGTATCACTTGCTTTGTTCTTTTCTTATTATATCTCTCAAATATCTCGATTGGTTTTCTGCCCCTTTGTAAGAGGAGCCAAAACATGAGGGGCCTTTAATCCTAAAAGTTGTTGTAAGATATATATGTTTCTTGATCGAGGAATTTTGGGCATTCCTAGTGTCCTTTCCCTCTTAAGGATCCATTCCTCATTTTTGAAATGACCTATTGGGCAAGAGGGGTACTCTTTTCATATCCCACCTATGGGAGTTGTGGAGTTTCTGCTTCTTTTAAGTCTTGGACGATCTTGTGACCTCCATGGGGCATGGAAGAGGGACCTCCATGTGACATACTAGGGGGTTCGAGTTCAATATCACCCTAAATTGGTTGTTCCTCCATATCCAAACTTTATTTTTCAAGAACCTCTAAATTTTCAACAACCTCAAAGCAATTGGAACTTGTCTTGAGTGATTCTTATCGAGTTGTGCTTGGGAATTGTGGTACCTTGGTCTTCTTTTTTTTGCATTAATCATTATCCCGAATGGTTTTTTCACCCATTGATTGGGAGGGTTCATCTCATGTTTGGTATGAAGTCAGGCTTCTTGATTCTTTAGGCATGTTTTAGCAAAGTGCTCGTACTCATTGTAAAAGTTACACTTAAAAGGAATTTAATCATAGTATAATTCATGTTGATGACTCCAGTTCCATATTTATTTACAATGCCTCTGGAAGTCCCCTCTCCAAGTCCACTTCTACACACTTTCTAGCATAGTTATATCATTTCCCTTTTGGTTCATCCTGATCGATGTATTGACCCAACTTGTTCCCTATAGCTCTAAAGATTTATGAATCCCAAAATACAAGAGGGAGGTGTGGCAACCTTACACAAACATAKGTTGAAGAAATAACTTCTTAGAGGTTGAATTCCACTGACCAATGTGACAATAGCATGCCACAAGGTCCCATTAAATAAGGACTTGATCGAAATATCAATTTTCAATCTTCTTTTCTTAAAAAAAAAAAAAAAAACCTCAGCTACATGCAAAGAAAGTTACTTGGTCTTTAATTTTGGGCTTCCCTTGCTCTGCCAAGGATTATTCTATAATTTTTAGGTTGGGCCAGAGGCATGTGAACTTTCCAATCAATGCTTGTTTTGAAAGAATGAGGGAATTATTTCTTTAGTTTTGACATTGGATCTCCATCCGAGGAATGGAGTCCATCATGTTGACAAATTTATCCATCAATGGGAATTATTGCTTTGTCAAGTTTGAAGAGTTGTCCAAGAGATTGAGTGTTGCAATCTCATTTGTAGGATCCATTCTCTAGCCCATGAAACATACCTAGCAGTGGTGTTATCTCCAATCGAGCATCTTAGGACATAGATGCACATTATTATGAGCATCACAGGAACAACACACGGGTTGAATATAGAGCTCAAATGAGAATCACATGGCTCTTGAAAACCAAACTTCATGGAAAATGATGGCTAGGGTAAAACCCTAGCCACATACAGAGCTCCTCGTCGTCTCATTCTATTTATATTCATTGTCGATACCTATCTATTGTTGTTATTGAGTGATCGAATCGTGTATTAAAGTATTGAAGCCTCACGATCTACTAATATTTTTTTAGTTAATATTCAAAATGACTCTTCTACTTAGATAGTGTATCTCCAATTCGGGATCTTTAAACAGAGTATTATGGTTCCTTTGTTTTTTGAGATATGGCATTATAAAAATTGTGTTTTTCCCTATTAACACCCTTGTGTATTGATTTATGCTTATTATAACTTTATTTGGTCATCCCTAACCTAAATTGTTGATCAAAATTGGTGAAAGCATTACTTGTAAAGTCCTCTTTGATTTTGAGTCTTATAGGGACTTTGTTAGATAATTCTTTAATGTGCACGTGCCTTGTTATGTAGATACGCGGGAACCCATGTCTTTCCTTGAAGCACTTGTGGGCTCCGACACTATGGAAAATAGCAACATACAAGCACCCTAAAAAAGAACCTATATATATATATATATATATATAAGTACAAATTATATGGGTTTTGAGCAAGATGCACAAGTGAAGTACAATTGTGAGTTGTCAATTTTAGTCCTAAACCACATGGACTTATTTATATAGGTATAAATAAAATATTCATGGATGGGAAGAATTATCTTGGCCAACCCTCAAAAGACTATGATAAGGATTTAATTGTAATAACTCTTATATAAGAGAAACCCTATATAATTATATGCAAGTCTTATCTATAATACGCAGGGTAATTCAAAGCTAGCTTTGGTTTCCCTGTTGTATAGTCATCCAAGTCCTTGAATTGAGTGAAATTTTGAACAAGGTCAAGGCAGGAGGAACCCAGTCTTGGGAGAGGAGGTCACAAGCAACATGAGCAGGTATTCAATCTTGTTGTAAACTTCCAAGTTTTATAATATATATCTCAATTTTCCACCCTCCCCTCCCCGAGATTCTAAGCTAATTTGTGGTTAATCGGTAACACATATTGTTCATATAATGGAATTGGTAAATTTGTTTTCTTGATTACAATAGGTTAATCACATTTGAATACATCATTATGATTTGATTTGATTTATTATTAAAAGAAAGAGTAGGGGTATTGTGACTTTGAGTGTGTGTGTTGGTGTTCAAAGAAACCAAGTGTTGGGTATTCAAGCTATTGACCAACATTTGAAAACAATGAACCAAAGACCAAAAGGTGTTATGTCTCTCTTTTACCATAGTACTTCATTTGTATTAATCTAATTTGAGAAACAAAAAAGTTGTCTATCCTAATATGTCAGCAAGAAGCAAACCTCTTGTTCGAGGTAAATCCATTAGCCTTAGCTATTTTCCGTTTAACAGAAATGACAACTTCTCAAGGGAAGGATTCTTAGAATTCCTCCTTTTTTGGGTGGGTATTTTCTCCTAGTTTATTTCAGTTAGGTGTTAAATATGCATGAAAAAACCTTTAGAGCCTTTTACTGAACCTTGGATGGGTATTTTCTTCTAGTTTATTTCAATTAGGTATTAAATATGCATGAAAAAACCTTTAGAGCCTTTTAGTGAACCTTAGAAGCAAGAGAAGGATTTATGGGTCTAAACTTCATTAGTTGTATTTTCTTCTTCTATGTTTTGATTGTAAGCAATTTCAAACACAATAGTGGGCACCTACACATTGCTCGTATTACCACCACGAGCACACTTTTTGGCTTGCAGGTTGTTTTCAACATGGCATGGGAAGCTCTTGTGATTTCGATTAACCCCCTACAAGCATCCTCGTATGGTAGAGAAACTTAATATTTATTTAAGTCCAATTATAAAAATTCAACGTTTTTTCCTATAATTGTCTCCTTCTATCGTTGTACTAGGCCATAGGAGTCTTTTTTTTCTTCTCAGTTGTTTATCATTTTTCATTATTGGTCTTCATTTGTTTAAAGAAAAAATTCATAATTTTTGTTTTGAAAAACTAAAAAATAAAAGTCTTTCCCTTTAGTAGTGTTTGGTTTTAATAGGAGATAAAAAGTAGTCTTGATTTTCTCTAAGTATTGTGATTTAGCATAATGAATTTGTTTAGTCTTGATTGTTCCCACAAAAATGAAAAGAAAAAAAGTCTCCTTGCATTTTATGATTCATGTGGTTAGAAAGATTGTAATGTTTCATGAGAAATAGTATTGTGTGAACGAAGCATAATAGTAGTTGCACATTCTTGTAGATTTTAAAAAATAAAGTTTGAAGTGAAATAAGGATCATAAAAATATTTATATTTTAAGAAAAGAAATTCACAGCGAAGATCTATGTGACATTAACTTTTGATTTCCAAAAGCAAGTTTTCGTTTGCATATCTCTTTTATCTAGTTTGGATTTTTCCTTTCAAAACATCATATTCACATCCCCCACACCCCTCTAAGTAAAAATACACCCCTGAAAGAAATGTTAATAAAAGGAATTGGACCTATTTCTAATGCTATAAAACTCATTATAGTTTAGGTTGTAGGGACTTAGTTGTAGGTTTGGAGAGTTAATTATCCAAGGCCACTTACATTGGAAGTATAAGTTGACTAACTAAGAGACAAGCCTCGTAAGCAAGAAATATTTGTTAGGAAAGCACCTTTAACATAGGCATCAAGCATGAGGTTAAAGTTGCTTAAGTGTTGTGATATCCAAATGCACTTAGACATGGGTGAATGTGCAATAGGAGATTTTGGAATAATTGGAAAGTTACTTAAAGTGATGCCTTCTTTCTAAAGTTTCTATTGTGGGGCAAATTTTCATATGTCCGTACCCAACATGAATGTTTAACCCCTAATTGTTCCTCTTAGTTATCTATTGTGAAAAAGAAAACGTAGTAGCTTTTACTAGGTTCCATAGAGGTGATTTCTTATAGAAATTGCTAATGATGCCTAAGGTAGATCATGTTGAGCTTATGCTTATGCTAAGAG
>JASDQU010736719.1:431074-448175 GCA_032191745.1 Picea mariana | reverse complement strand
GGGGGGGGGGTGAATCAGTATATGATACTTTTTACTTTATTTAACTATTCATCAATATATCATTGGCTGAGAAATAATAATCACATATAAAATGAAATCACAATGCACATAGTTTAATGTGGAAACCCTTGTGGGAGAAAACCACAAAAACTTATCTTTATAAATGTTTGTAGGCACCAACCTACTATTACAAATATTGTAGGCACCAACCTACTATTACAAATATTGTAGGCTCCAACCTACTAGAGTCACCAATCTCCTTAATTGAGCACCAACTCAACAAGATGTAGGAACCAACCTACCGAAGACACCAATATCCTTAGTTGAGCACCAACTCAGCAAGATGCAGGCACCAACTTACTGGAGACACCAATATTCTAAACAGAGCACCAACTCAATAAGATATGTGTAGACACCAATCTGTGATATTCACACATATAATAATTTTGACTTCACCAAGCCTCATGGCATCATTCTTAGAATGTAATCGCTGATGGAAATAGTCATTGATGGCAACATCCACTGACGGAAACATCCACTAATGGAAACATCCACTGACGGAAACATCCACTGATGGAAACATCCATTGATGGCAACATTCACTCACAACAACATCCACTGACAACAACATCCACTAACGAAAACATCCACTGACGACAACATCCAGTCATGACAAAATCCACTTGCAGCAACATCCACTCTTGCCAATATCACAACCTCACGACAACAGCACAACCTCATAGCAGTGCACACGACAACATCACAACCTCACAGCAATATCATAACATTATAACATACCTTGAGAATAAGAAAGACCTTAAGAGAATCCATTAGACTTCTCTTGCACACCATAAAGACACCCCAACACCTTTAGCACACCTCATACTTGATATCTTTCTTGGTTTCACTCCAAATGCAAAAATCCATCTTATATTTATAGTAATTATGTCCCCACTTTCTAGGTCAACCTCAATTTTTTGGTTGGGTTGTCCGACGGAAAAACTCATATATCCTCGTTCCTAGGGAGTTAGAGGGAATAACATATATCATTGGAAAGATATTGAAATAACATTTCCAAGCATGTGACTTGTGCTCCCATTTGAGCTAGGTATGTAGGGTAAAAATGCCTTCAAAGATAGGGTATCCAAATTAACCAAAAACAATACGTTTAACAATCTCCATCTTGCAATCTTTATCTTGGACATTTGTAGACTTGTAATATTTATCTTGGACATCTTTTAGGCTCCCCCTGTCTTTGACATCAATGAAAACAATATTTCTAACATATCCATAATATTTTTTTAAGCTCTCCTCAAAGGTATTGTTTGTTTGAGGTAGATTGCACCTTGGATGGAGATTTTGGGAGATTACAATAACTATCTCTCGACCTACACTGGTTGGAATTGGGCCCTCATCATGGAAAAATGACCTTTAGAATGCCCCTTTTCAGAATTTCACAAATTGGACCCAAGGATTTAATCACCTTGGGCTAGTTCCTAAAAGGGAAAATTTCCCTTGCTATACCCTAGAAATTATTTTTAGAAAGTGTGTGCAGTTTTTGTTATTTCGCTTCACCCCAGTAGAAGGCCATAGAAATTTCATTTGATAAATATAACTTTATAGTTTTCACTGAGTTTTGATTCTTTCAAAGTGGCTTATCAATCATCCTACCAGTGGTAAAATAACCAAGGTCTTCATCCCTAATTCATGGGGCTTCCTCTGATGAGGTGCATTCTTGACATTTATAGGTCCTCTTCAAGCAAGTCATAAGAAACACACACCACATTGAACAACCCTACAACTGAGGGGAAGGTTCATGTAGAACCTTTGTTTTAAGAAGAAGACGACATTCTTGTCTTAGAGGGTATTCCATAGAGAGGTGAAGAAGTTTGTCCTCCTCCATCACAAACATATTTTGATCTATTGATCATACAAGATGTAGATAACACTCTTGCATAAAATTTTAACCCTTCATTCATGGGTTCAAAAGACACTCCTCTTGGTCATGAAAACAAGTTTTCATAAAGGAACAATGTTTCTTCATTTTTAAACAATAATCAATCCACCAAATTCTCTATGGAAATTCTTGTTATCACTTCAGTTGTTGGAGGTGGAAACCCAACTATTAGAGGTGGAAACCCCGCCAATGGAAATATTCCTATCAGGGGTAGTAAACATGCCCCTATAGGAATGCATGTTTTTGGAACTAATGCCTTTACTTGTATTCTTGTGAGTGGTAGAAACATCCCTACATGAATGTTAGTAGTTAGTTGGAATACTCTTGTCACAAGGATGCATGCCAGGGTGGAAATTCTCCCAATACCGAAATTCCAACTAGTCATGGATATATCCCTAGTGTAAGTTTCTTGATGAGCATTGGGCTAGTCAACAATGGTGGGACATCGTTGGTGGAAATAATTTAGGTGGGAGTTCCCTTTTGAGTGGGATGTCAGGTATTAACCTAGGTGGCCTAATTCCTTACTTACATCTCCCTTGCAATTTTTGGTAACTTTGAACCTAACAGATCTATTGATATTAATGAGCATACATATTAATCGTGATCCAACTTAGTTAACCATGCCTAAAAATTTGTATTTAGGCATTCTTGAGTTTGGAGGTAAGTTGGGAAAGCCCCTGCAAGCCATGTTATGACTTTCCAATGTGGTGTTAGTTGACTTAACCAGATGGAGGAGTGTTGAGACTTTTCTAGTGAACCCTGATAGGCATAGATGTGAAATGGTAAATTGAGTTATCATAGCTTCTCACAACTCATTCATGTCTTTACAAATTGCTTTCCTCACAAACTTCTAATTACTAATCTATTATGAAACTAGAATGAAATATCTGACATCCTTACGATGAAACACTACTACACACATTGTATATCATATACATGAATGCAAAAGGAGATGGAGGATGATCAGAGCCAATATTCTAGAATATCTTCTCATAGACTAGTCTGCGAAGTCTCTTTTACCTCACATTACCAAAGTTGTTGCATTGCTTGGAGTAGCTATTGAAGAGCAAGAGATATTAAAATCCCATCAATTAGACTTGGTATATTCACAATCTAGGATGCTCTATGAAATCATACCCAATGCATCTAGGTCAAATATTGCGAAGACCACACCAAGCCATCATTCCAGTAGTGTGATAATATCCACCGAAAATATGGTGGTGAGTCAAGCATTAACTGAATGAGATAAATGTCCATACATGGTAATTCTATTGCATTTACTTCATGTGATTCACCTACCCAGACTCCCATATTGACCTCAGACATCAATGCAATTCAATCATCAAACTGGAAAGCAAACTAGCAAGGTACCGGAGGTAAAAATAAAAATCAATGAAAAAATAATAATACTAATAAGTGATAGGGATATAATACAACAAATAATTGAAATGATACAATAACAACACCAGGGGAAAGAAAAATAAGAATAAGGTGAAGTTTCCTTGTAAACTTTGTGTGCAAGACCATGTTACACACCAACATACTTCTCTTGAGGAATCTTAGGTTGTTAGCTCAATGTGCTACTCAAAAACAACAATTTGCACTCCTAAAGAATCCATTATACACCTAGCAGCAACAACTAGTTGCAAAAAATAATTTGGACCCTTTGTAAGGAAGCAATCGAAATTCCCCTCATCAAGGGAACAACCCATCAAGTGCCAACATTTATATCTCTAGAGAAGATGATAATGTCTTGACATGGGCTCATAATATGATGCTCTAAATTCTATATTAGATGAGAAGGAAGCCTCTATGTCGCTATTGAATAGGCCTCTCCAAATAAGAAACCTTTGTTGTATGAGATGCATCGCCCTCTAAAGGGTGTATTGCATAGGACCATGCACAAGCCTCATGCTCAAGCTGACCATAATTATAGTCTTGTGGAAAGTTTATCCCATGCATCACGCACCATTTCCACCACAGAGGCCCTCTATAACTTCCCTACACAATGAAAAACATTGTTGAATGCTATTGGCAATATAGACCCTTATGATGCTAGGCTAGTAAATTTTAACTTGGATTGATCTATGCCTAGACTCTATCACCATGTTGCCTTTTAGATCCAAATTTCTTGTCATGGCATGAACATCTTCAGGTGTGTTGTAGATAAAGGAGCCTCTACCTATGTCATGTCTCTTTCAGTGTGGAGAGCATTGGGATCCCTTGATCTTTCTCCCTTGACCATGCTTTTGAAATCCTCTAATGGTAGATCTTTCAAACTTGATGGAAACATATTGAAGCTCCTTGTCAAATTAGGATGTAAGATGGTCATCATAGAACTCAAAGTAGATGATGCTTCTATTGAGTATAACCTTTTATTAGAATGAAGTTGGAGAAATTTTCTTATCAAGGATAAATTGTTACCATTGACCAACTCTCTTATTGCCTTCTTGATCCTCCTTTCAAATATGGTACAAATATTCCATTCATCGACAGATCCAATTCCTCGTTTGAAAGCATGGGTGTCGATATGTTTAAAGACTTGTATTTTGATGGGTGCTTTCTCCCTCCCTCCACTAGTAAAATATGTAGCCTCATTGCCTATATATGCAATTTTGTTAGTTGTTGACGAATCCTTGGTCTCCTTATAGACATTATATTTTGGAGAGAGGTCATCGCCAGTTCATTTAGTTCATTACAATAACCCAAGTACATATCCCCTACAAGTGATGAAGAAATGAGGGACGCATGCAACTCAAACAATGGCAATAGTTTGAGTGACAAATGATGATCAATATAATTGAATGTTATGAGTTGTATATTTTAAAATGTTGTCTATGAAAATCATACATTTTGTTTAATGTAGACATATTGTCCCAATTGGATGACAACATGTTACCAATAATTGTAGCAATTACTTATTGATATTTGGATTATCACAAACCTTTATGTTGTCCCATTTTGTTTGACAAAGGGTCCCTTATTCATAAATAATAAAATGGGTTCCTTATTCCATTGCATTAATTAGAATACAAAACTCAATATTATTATAAAAAATTTGGTTTGTTGATGATTAATTGAARTTTTATTTCAAATCAACATGTTGCATTTGCATACCTACAATGTGGATAAATTCAACATTAAAATATATCGATGCATTGTATTCATTTGAATGCAATGGTGTAGCTAGTGCATATTTACACACCAAAGCAATTAAATTGTTGTTACGCATCGATGCTATATACATGAACAAACACACTAGTGCTAATAATTGCAATAAGAGAAGTGGAGCTCCCAACAACAACAACAACAAGATTGTTCCCTTCAATGGTACCATGTGTTTATATTCTTATCATCATCATTACAAGACTTTATGGTGCTCACTATGATATACGCACCATTGAGTTTACACATATAATACACACCAATTCTTTTGAAATATATAATATGCATTGCTACTTTATAAATATAATATAATAAGCATCATTGCATATTGAATGTGGGTGCACCAATGCATCTTATTGACCTAAACACATTGAAATAAAAACCTGCATTGGAAACTCTAGCCACCCAAATTTTTTAGTTGTACGAAACATTTGTTAAATCCTTTCCTATAAATAATAGAGGTTTTAGCATGTTTTTATTTAATGTTTTTTCCCAATCTTGTAACACTAAAAACCTCCACAAGAACCTCTACTAGGCGGTCTTTTCCTTGTAGTGAAAAAGTCTGTATATGTATAAACTAGATAATCATAAAGTACAAAATGTACAATATTGATACGAAGTGGGCTCAACAACCTATAATGATATAAAAAGGGGCATATTTGTCAACAAAAAAATGGTTTAAAAAAGGAGGTCTACTCCTCTAACTTGGAATTGAGGTGTTCTTAATAACAAATAATTCATGTAACTACATGGTGTGGAGCTTCTACCAAGGTGAGGGCAYCCCCACAATATGATGCTACAAATCTAAACAAACCTTTGTTTCCCAAGTCGTCGACAAGCCAAGGGTTAGTCCCTCAAGGTTTMTTTGCACCTTTCAAAGTATCATTTCAACCTTTGCTACATCCATGGCTTTTAATGGTATAGTTGAGACCTTTGGTTACATCTCCTCCTTCTCTACTTTATGTCAATAGTGGTTCCTTAGGAAACCGACTGATTGTACAAGCCCCAAATCTATATAATTATTCAAGTTGGTAGTTGATCATGCACACATAAATATATGATAAAATAACCCAAAAAAAACATTAGGCATAAAATTCAATAAAGTGTTCTCACCAATAGGGCCCCATAAGGCTCTAGGGGGTAATGGCAAGTCCAAGTCACCTTAAAATTTAGAGTCGACATATGTATAGTCCCAGATATTGACAAACTAGTTCACCCACTAATCAAAGAATGCCTTGTTAAGGCATTTATGACCTATCCTCCTCTTGGTCAATACATCATCTTGGGATCTCTCAACCTAGATGATGCCACTATACTAATATGTGGCTAGATCAATGGGTGACTCTCAAAAACGAATGATCATAAAATGCTCCCACAATCGAAGTATCGATGCCACTCGTTCTTGCAATTAGTTAGTTCAGTCTTCAGGTCGGCTAGAAGTGTCATTCTCTAGTAAAAACCCTTGGGTGTGAGACATCTCATGGCACAGTGCATATGTGGTTGTGATGCTAAATGTCGCGAGGTAGACCCCACTACTCAAGTGATGATGTAGAGTATTGTGATTAGAGAAGTGTCAATGACATCCTTTATGGGGATCTAGTTGTTGACCTTCTCCATGCTAGTGGAGTAGCATAACTCTATGCATCCTTGGACACCTAAATAGTGCCTCTATGACCTCCTCCCTTGATACTTATTGGCTCACCATGACAATAATTTTTTGTTAAGAATCATATGTCATTAATTCGGATCTCAAGGACCTTAACAATGATCTCTAAATTTGAAAATCACATAATCCTACTAGCCTCTATAACAACTCCAAACTACCCCTCCTACTAGTGCATCTAAAGAACTTCAACAAGTCACACAACTAAAGGGAATCAATCACAACCTCGTCATGTAATGCTTAAATGTGATCATGCTCATGTTCCCTCCCTTTCCATTCTTGCAAGTTCATCCTACTTGTAGCAATGGAAAAACATAGAGAAAAATAGTGCCATTGTTAATTTTTATTTGATTTTATGTTTATATTTGGTATCTAGGGTGTGCCCATGGCCTACTTTGGATGTAGTAGTAGGCACCCACAAGTAGTATTTTACTCACTTGTTGGTAGGGCCTTTTGCTTGCATAGGTGCATAAGATCCCTTGTGGGCGCAAAACCACATATATATATAGGCTCCCACACCCTAAGGAAAAACCAAAAATTTAAAAAGGAGACTAATGAAATTGAAGAAAGGATGATCATATCTAGAAATTGTTGTATGGCTTTGCCATATTTGATTTCAGAAATTTTTAGCTTTAGGATAGTTTTTCTCGACGGGTTTGAAATTCCAAGGTGAAAAATAACAATTGCATTCTTTTTACCCTATTTATTTTGCTTTTTACTCAAATATATCGTGGAAAATACATTTTTAACCTATGGACTAGGTCGTTCTTTGGTTTCTAGCTCATCAATTAGATGTATTTGACCCCAAGAAAGGACTGTTTATGTTTGTAGGAATCGATGGTGCTTGATCTAGCACTTTCTATAGTGTTGATTTCATTTGTTATTTTAAGGTATAAAACTAAAATTGGCAGAGTGATAGGTTTTTCGCCTTGCATAATACATTTTGTCATATTTAGAGCTCTTATAACTTAAGGTTGAACCTATCATGTTGAGGCATTCAACCCTTTTTTATATTTTTCACACTGACACTTGAATAGTAGCACGTATCTAACATGGGTCACCCTAGTTAGCATCCTTCTTTCATTTTTGGTGTTCACAACGAGTTTTCTTGTAGGCCCGAGGGCCTAGATAGTCGCTATAGAGTTTGAGAAAAAGTTGTATTCTTCGCACTCATATTTTTCTAGCCATACCTTGATGGTTTTGTCTTTATGTTTTGATTGTGTTGCTTTTCTTGTTGTTTCTTGCTCAACTTTTCTTAATGTTTTGTTGGAGTTTGCTTCACCTTGCTCAGTGCCTTTGTATTCTTTTCTATTTCTCACCTTTGCTAATTTTGCTTGAATTTTCAAACCTATTTTTTTGGATATGGTGAAATCGAAAAAAAGGTTGGGCTCGTACTCGCGTGACACAGAGTCAATTTCAACCACTACCACTATACCCTCCAGGCATACCCACGCTGTCCCAAATGTGGTACATGGGGCTAGTCAATGTTTGAACTAGCGACATCACAAGGAGTGCCTTAACAGTGCACTCTATTGCCAATTGATCTACACCCCAGGGGCTACTTTCAAACCTACTTCACCCTAGAGGGGATATGCTTATAGGTATCCACAACTTACATTCCAACTTTTACTTATTTCATGCATAGGTATGTTCTGTGCGCTTGGAACTTAGTAGCTTTCCCTACGACACCCCCCTTCTCCACTGTATTTTAGCATTCTTTATTCCTTTTCAAACTTTATCATATGAAAAAGATAAAAAAAAATATCAAATATTTAAAAAATAGGGGAGGGGGGAAGAATCAAGATTTTTATTATCATTTTATGAAGTTTGGTAATTGTATATGTTATCCTTGGAAAAATCACTTGTTTTAAGTATATTATCTTTATAGTTGGGAATTGGTACTACCTTAGGATTTGCACCATGGTTTTCAGTTTGCAATCGAGCTCTTCATGATTGGTTACTCTTCCCAATATTATGGAGTTGTACCTCAATGTTTCCTACGTTGATGGTCATCCATTATGTTGTACTATTGTTCAAGAGAGGTTCTGAGCTAATAACCTTTGTTGATCATTCCTTGACTATCCTAAATATCCATGTTGACCATTCCTCGAGTTAATTTGTTCCTAGTTTACATTAATACCCAATCCTTCTTGATCTTGTGTTGGTATGGAAGGATTTATCATTGCTTCTGATTGGTAGGTCCTATCAATTGCAACATATAGTTTTGGAAGATAGACCTATATATCATTAACATCTTGGAACTTACTTTCATCGTCCGTAATTTTCCTTGCATTCATCATATGGCATTCATCAATGATTTCTCGCTAAGTGGTTTCCCTCGTGTTTGACATCAAGACATATATTCACATAACAGGATTTGTGTTGTACCTTAGGATCCATTTTCATCACTAGTAAACAATTTAGCCAACAATTTGCCAACTACTCGCTTGTCATGCCACCCATAAGTAAAATGGCTTTGGTATCTTGTTTTATTTACCATTTACTTTAAATTTTTACAAAAATAAACATATTTTGTTTGTTTCTTGTACGATATATAATTTTTTGCAAATAAATAGTTAAATACTATTTTTGGATATCCTAAATTCATTGGTGCCTCTATTTGTTTTCCAAACTATGATTTTGGATTCCATGAGTCCCCTTTATCTACATGGCATCACACACATGTATGGTATGTATCACTTAAGGGAAATTCAATGACATTACCAAGGATAATTATTGACAACTATATTAACCAACATACTTTTATCACTTGCATTGCATTTCATATTTAATTCTAACAATTCCTTTATGATTTAATGTTTGTGCGACATTTTGTGGGTTGTAACTCGGTTTGTGATCTCACATGTGCCATTTTCATCACTTTGTTTTTATGACCATGATTTTATCATTGTCCTTACCATCTTGTAAAGTTTTGCTTTTACGGTTATCATCCTACAATTTTTGGTCTAGGGGCACATTCTTTACTTAGGTGCTTCGCATATGGGTGTGTATGTGTTCATCTTCCTCTCAATCAATTACATATGATCAATTAATTCACTTGTTGACATGGTCTTGGGTGTGTATTCTCTTAGTCAATTTTGAGTATGCTAACTTTTATTGTAAGTCGAATGCCTTAAAATTGACCTAATTGATCTCACACAATCTAATGATTCATAACCTTATTATGGTGTCATTTATTGGTCAAACTTGTCTTCTTTACCTTGTCTGATAGTGGAGCAATGTGGCATGAATCATTGGGGTCTCAAATAGTAATCAAACATTTCATTATATTCTTTGGCAATGAAGTTCCATGTTACCCAACTTTTTTAATGAGCTCAAATTTACCTTTATTTTATATATTTATATCCATAAAGTTATAGTTATGTATATTTATGGATTTCATTGGGGTGTCACTAAGGAATCAAACTTGTCCTCGAATTGCATGGCAGTGGATTTCTCCCCTAATAACCCATGCTTAATATAATTTGACCAATTCATCCTCATTTTCTAATAATCCAAGTCCACACAGATTTTTCGCACACGTACACAATTAACTTGTGGAAGAGATGACATCCAAACCTTGCTATCATTAGATCACCCCAATCACTCATTCTGCTAAAGTTTTCAATAACATTTTCACATTTATAAGGATAAATATGAACCTTCCTTTTTACCATGTTGTATCTATGCACCTTCCAAAAACATGTGTGAAGAAACCTTGTCACATGTAAATTTATTTATGCCTTGTTCTCGTTTCCTTTTCATTAATTTGGGTACTTTGAATTTCCTTGCTTGTTTGCATCATATGGTTGGTAGAGACTCATTGATTCACAAAATCATTGCTTGCATATTATTTTACTTGCTTCAATATCATGGTTGGTAGACACTTCAATACTTTAGAAAAAATTACTTACATATTATTTGTTTGTGTTGAGGGGGTCAATGTATAATAAATCTTGAGTTTAATCCCATCATAATAATTAATCACGAGCATCAATAATACATACCAAGTACACTTCCATACCCATTAGAGTGCTTTGAAGGAATTTTTCTTGATTTAAAAATAATCATTTGCATTGTAACTCCTCCTCTATCCTGTTGGGCCACTCTTGGAGCTCCTATGGTCTCTTTTGTGTCCTCACTTATTTTTTGGTTGCAATTTTCCATGTTGTGGATTCTTGTGTGAGTTTAAATATATAGACTTGACCTCATGTTGGCCTTGCCCTTATTCTAAAACAACTCCCAATATATTGGTATTACTCATTGAGAATGGATCACCTCGTCATTGCAACGTGTAAAAGAGAAGTGTTATCAATGGATTGTGTAATAATGTTGAGATGACATGAGCCCTAATCTTCGACTATAAAAAGTCAATGTTTCTCCCCATTTTGATATACAAGAGAATGACATATTGATTATATTCCACATTTATAACATGTTGGATGTCTAATTTAGGTTTTTGGCTTCTTAAGGTAATTAATGGAGTTTTTCTCTTGGAATCCATTCATTTGTTGAACATAAGCACATGCAGAGTTTTTACTAGTTTTACTTTCATGAATGTTGTTAATTCAAATGAAGGGAGTGATGTTTCCAAACGAAGTGAGCAATTACAAGTGGTTTATGCCAAACAAAGTGAGGTATTCATTGTTACTAAACCATACCTCCTATTAGTTAATTGGTTGGGTTGGTCAACCTATATGTTAGGATGTTGGGCTAATCCATTGTGAAATAGACCTATGATATTTTGTAGTTGGTTGAGGGCTTACTTAGTTGAACATAATACAATCAAGGGTTCCTTATTAAAAGCATCTCGCATACGTTATCATATTTGTCTCTAGTGGAAATCCTCTAAATGTCGTAATCACTTCAACAAAACAACGAATGATTCAAAGTTTATGACATCAAAATATTTAGGTTTATGTGTTTTGTTTCATTGATTAATTAATTTTAAAAATGCTTCAAGTTGTATTTTCATGTTCTCTATGAGTGGATGTGCTCAATTATAATGGGATGTTAGCTTTGATGTATTTTGCTCCTATCTTCATTACAATTGCTTATGACCATGGATAGACCGCGGTCATTTTATAATTCTCTTGTTTTTAGCCAAAGTCGGTGATCTATAGGGGAGTTGTTTGTTTCCTTCGGACCTTATTTATGCTTGGGTTCATTGTAACAAGTTTAAAATTAGTCTTTTGTGTGTCTGCATTTGAGTACCCTTTATTCCCTTATACAACATAACCCTATTAAGGTTTCTAGTAGAGTTGCATCATTATAATAATATGGTAATGGAGTAACCTTAGATTAGATTGAGATGAGGCACCAAAAAGAAAGCCAACTAGGGCATGATTTTAAACTATTTTATTTGACATCTTCAATTTGGAATTGACCCAAGGACTTTAAGAAATTTTGTCTCCTAAAATGTCCATTGTTGTTATAATGACACTCTCTTATAAGGTCTGCCTTTGAAGCATTTGACTATCTAAGAATATTGTTGGGCAATCTTGATAAGAAGAGCCATGGAATTAACATCTCTAAGGACAATCGTAGATAGATCAACTCTCTTCTCCATGTCATGAAATCATGGTTCCTTTACAAAATTTGCATTCCTCTTAGCCTTCCCCTCTCTCCCAAATGAGTATAGTGAGATTTGAAACCTCAAGTGGTGTGATTCATTGTAGTTGTTGTCAATTGAAAAGACTTTGGATAATATGAGATCTACAATGACACCAACTACAATGAATCGCACCACTCAACTAGGATATGAAAGAAGTATATCTACTTATAAAAATTGATAAATTTACATAAAAGTGTGTCCTTATATAAAAAAAAAAAAAAAAAAATCTTTAATTTGTATGATAAAATTACAGAAAATAAAAATAAAAGGTTTTTCAAAATACAATAAAGAAAAAACCGAAATTTCGCCAAAGATCTTAGCTCAAATTATCCAAAGTCGTGTGGGGGAAAAAAAAGGTTTTCACTTTTGGATCACAATGGTGAAATATAGAACTTCTTGCTATAGAAGGAGAAGAACTTTGGAGTAATTTCCTTTAGCTCTATGAGTTATGAAAAAATCTACTTGTTCCTGCTCGTAGACTCATTTGTATCGGACCACGATCTAGTAGTAAGAATATACATAGAGATGGATGTGGTTCATTGTAGTTGTTGTCATTGTAGATCAATGTAGTTGTCCATTAACACCATTTTTTTATTCTTAAAGGAAACATGCCTCCTTTGCTCGCGGATTACTTTGGTGAGTCCTCCTTCTCTATTTGGGAGCATCATGTAGCTTCCATCATTCATTATATAACCTCCCAAGGGAAAATACTATTCTCTTCCAAGCACAACACCATAAGTTGTTGATAAATCAACCAAAATTATGGCAAACATTGTCTTATTATGTGGCGCAGAACTTATCTACGCACAAAAATCCTTAATTTCTCCATATGTTGGTACTTTTCTTGAATCAATTGCGTGTATGCTTTCTCCCACCTCGTAATATTCGGTACATTCTAAACCAACAACTTCCATTACTGAAAGTGACATGGTATTATTTGTGGCCCCACTATTCACCATGCAATTATGCAATATCAATTCATGTGTTTCCAAAGATATAAAGAAAGGAGGGATTTTACCCCGTGTTCTCGTAAGTGGACCAACACACTGTTGTTGACTATCCATGACCACTGCATCTACTCTTGTGTTATGTTTGTCTTCATTGCCTAATGCCTTGAGTATATTCTCTTTTTGTTGTGGTATTTTGACCACTTCCAAGAATGGAAGAGTAATATGCAACTTGGTTAAGTCATTGACAACATTGTAGGCCATTTCCGAAGGGATTTCCACTTCACTAGTTTTTTGAGGAACAAAAGTTGCTTTTCTGGGATTTGTTCGAGGAAGAATAGTTCTTGATGTAAAAGGACTAGTGGGTCTATTTTTAAATCCATTGACTTTTTCCATTTTTGGAGGGTTTGTATATTTTCCTTTGACCTTGTTTAGTTAGGCCCTAGTCTGAACAACGTTCTCTTGATGATGTTTCTCTTTATCCAAATATTCTTCTTCTTCCATCCAATATCCTTTTGTAAATGGCAGTGTGTCATTGTCCATTTCCAGATTCTAAAATTCTAGAAGATGCTTCATCACTGAGTTCTTGAGAATCGAGGAACTAATAATCTTCTCTGGTCAATTCATCGTAATTTTCCTCCATTACTACGAGATTAGGATTTTGAATTCGGGGGGCCCTAGACCTGGGAATAGGGTCATCAATGTTTTGATTTATTTTTGGACGATCTTTAAAGCCATGTGAAGGTACTCTAGGATTTTTGTATTGTTGTCTGGGCCTTTGTTCATCATTTCTCTTAATTCAAATTATCTCATTTTTTATTTGTCTGACTGTTCTATTGAGTTGGGAAATTTCTGCATCTTGCCATGCACGTGGAGCATCATTTCGTGGATGGATATTTCTCACATTTGGGTGTTGACCTTGGAAAATGCCTCTTCCTACCCCTCTGTCCTCTGTATTTCGAGTTGGAATTGACATAGCTTGGTTCGACAAGGAAAGAGTCATCATTTTCCACTCTACTCATCCCAACATAATGTTTGGATCAACATTACTATCCAACATGTATTCCTCCATTTCTTGTGCCTTCCTCATGGCTTCATCCAATGCATTGATTTGTGTGGACTTAATTGCATACTTGGAATTCGCAAGCATAGCATTCTTATAACATCTAAGAATGGTAGGATCATTGGGACATTGTCCTTCTGGAATTTGTTGTAGTGTTCTAAGAAATTGGAGATTAAAGTCTTTGATTTTTTCATTATTTTCCAAATGAATTTGCATGAACTGAGTAACAAGAGTATGGTATGCCACAATCCAGGCATATCTATCCATGAATGCATATTCAATATCATCAAAACAAGTGATTGAATCGGTAGGAAGGGACAAATACCAATCATATGTGGGGCCAGTCAATGTTTTTAGAAAGAATCTAACCATAACATCATCATGCGCTACCAAATCATTATCACGGATTTTCGAGAACTGGTTGAGGTGCTTGTCTAGATTCATAACACCATCACCAATGAATAGTGGCAAGATGCCACCATGAAGATTTGGTAAAGGATGTTTTTCTCCATGTAAATCCAAAGGACTTATTCTTTGTCTTTGTGTTTTGTTTCTTTCTCTTTCGTTTCTTCTTTCTACATTTCACTCTTCTTCATTTCTTCTTTCTTTATTTTGTATTGTGTGATCAAGGTCTTCATGATTTCCCATCCTTTCTTCAAGAGGAATAAATGGTGGGGCTGAGTAGGTCAAATCTTGAACTAATGAAATACCATCTTGATTCGCTTGTTCAATAATCTTTCTTTTGCTTCTCGTTACAGGACCTTCAAATTTTTTTGAGGTGGCCAAATTAAGAATTCTTTTATTGGAGTTGCCTTCCAAAATTATATCGAACTGGAAGTTCTTATTGAGCCAAAACTTGCCAAGAACGTTAAAGTTATTCTCGACTTGTTGTTATCTTCAAGACCAAATCATACAATTGATTCAAAATGATTCCTTGGTCATCCAATCCAATGGGAAGATGAGGTTGGACTAGATTTGGACGGATCACTAATGAAAGATACAAAATATTTCCAGTTTGTGAAACGAGATGGCAATATTTGACTATTATGTMTTTTTCTCCCCAATGGAGTCACCAAAAATGTTGATCCATTTTCCTATTAAGGACAAGTGTCAACCTTGTAGGGTATTCTTACAAGATTTTTAAGATCCCCTCTTTGTTTTCATAGATGTGATACTCCTCTTTCTCACTCAAAATTTTCAATTCAATTATTTAAAGTAATAGATTAAATCTTTCATATCATCAACAACTAAGAGTGTAACATGGGATAAAACAAATAACTAAACCAGGACTGTAAACCATATCAAAATAATAAACTTGATTGAAATATACAAAATAGTTATATCCATTTCATCAAATCCATTCATAGAGTAAGTGGAAAATGATTCAAAGCAAAATATACAAGACAAAAAATAGGTGGAGGTCCAAAACAGAGGGCTTTAAATGATTTCAAACATTAAAATTCATAAAGATGATATGGAAACACATACTCCAGATCTCATGCTATTTTTTTTGTAAGTAAGTAGGAACTATATTAAGATTGACAAAATATACATATGTGTTTATGGTGGTTCAAATACTGAGAAATTCCCAGAAAAACATCTAAAACCAAGAGATGACAAGTTTGTGAGCCTTCCCCAAAGGGGAAACCAGGCCAAAATTTAAAAAATAACCAGTTTGAGAAACTTTCATATAATTAACCAACAGTGTGTACTGACACTTATGAAATTTCCTATGACTTAGACATACAAAAACTAGAACAAGATTATATATAAAAAGTTGAAAATCGTATCAACCTGTGGAATGAGGAACCTCAGGGGTCGATGGTACAATAACATCTGGATGACCGACAACAAAAGAAGACTTTTCCCATGGAAGACCAACTACAGGGACTTGGAAGGAGCCACCATGTATTTTTGCTATTTGGGTCACCATAGAGATGAGATGGGAATTTTGCACCTCGAGAGTCTCCATATGATGCTTCAGTTGGCGGAAATATTAGTCTTTGGGTAGTATTCCCAGGGCCACCATTGTTTTGGTGTACCAATATAGCTCCAAGGTCTTGTAAAACTTGGAATTTTGGGTTCTGGTACAACACAAGTCAAGAATTATACCTCCCACTTGATGTTCAACCTCCTCATTGCCCTTCAATTCTCTTACCAACTTTACCTTTGCTTCTAGTGTAGGCATGGTCGCTTGGTCCTCCTGAGGGACAAAGTCCTAATAAAACTTGGTTGCGGCCAAGGCCACCTTAGAAGCACGTGAAAATATGGTAGAGGAAAGATGAGGTTTCCTCCCATGAGGAGCCATGACAAAATGTGTTTGAGGAAATGGAGCAAGATTCACAGAGACAAACCAGATGCTAACAAGAGCATACTATAGAAAGGAGTAGAGCTTAAACATGTTAGAAGGCATAGTCTTTCACGAGAAATTTAAATTTTCCTTGGTCATCATGCCCACAAACATCGGGCATACCATGCCTTCATTGCAACACTTGGCCATTAACATTAACATTATGTAGGGTTGTGCAAGAGGAGTTCGAAGTGTGTGAGTCATCGAGTTCAACTTCAACCACCAGAAATTCCTTATTACATCACCCATCCTCCACATAAGACTTACGTACAGGGTTGTGAACATCAGGATCCTTGATCATTGACACCCAGAGCCTTGATCCCTAAGTCGTCTCATCATATC
>JASDQU010736719.1:395878-418152 GCA_032191745.1 Picea mariana | reverse complement strand
GGTGCATGGAAGTGAAACAAATGGAATTAATACTTTGAGCCAAAGAGTGCATAAAACATGATAAGCAATCATTTCCTTTCGATGAACAACTAGCTAAGGGAGAGAGAGATTTCTTTCACTAACAAGCACAACTATGGAATGCCCTCAAACGATTCTTTTCTCAATCAAATCCTGATGTAATGCACAAACGTCTTAAATGCCTTCTAATATGCTCAATCAATCATAAAGATACCTTTATTGTTTGCGTATGGATGATGATCAATATAATCACAATGCTTATCTTCGCTAATTATCTTCTTGGTATGGATGAAAACCAAACTAGCATAAGCAAGAGTAACACAAACAATACACCCTTCGTATCAATCAACGAAAAATCGAAAAAGAGGAAACAACCAAAGAGGAAAAAAAAAATATTTCACACCCAAAAGAAAAAATTTAAGAATAAGGACCTTGACTCAAAGCAAGATGAAGAGGTCTATAGGCCTTTGATGACCTTCACCAAGGTTTTTTTACTCAACTTATGCGGAGAGAAGAACAATGCATAAATCTCAAATTTCACTCAACAGGGAAAACCTAATGAAAAATAGTGAAGAAGGCTGGAAGATCCAATCAACAAGGTGTTTATCCTTCCAAAAGACAGATATCAAGGCTTAAAAGGAAGAAAAATTGACTCTCAATATCACTCAGCGGAAGAACACAGAGGCAGAAATCCAAAAAAAATGCAAATTTTGGAGTTTTCTGGGCCGAAGGAGGCTGGCGCTCTGTTGCCAAGGGAAAGGAGCGTTATAACACTCTGTGGAAAGCCTTTAGGAGTGATGGAGCTCTGTTAACACTGGGACAGGGGTGCCAGGGTCTAAAAGTTCCATAAATGTCAAGAAAATTCAAAAATTGAAGTTCCAACTTGACAAGTATGCTGAGTATGATGGGACGAGGAGCCAATCAGCTCATGAAACTAATCAAAGAGGGGTAAAATAGGTCTAAAACAATCAAGGGACAGAACAAGGCCAATGAGGAGAAAAATCCAAACAAGAGGTTTTGAATTGAGGCTATTTCCCCAGTGGAGTCGCCAGTTTCTGTTGTAGGAAAATCTGCCTGCGGACAAGTAGATCGACCTCTAGAGCTTGACCTTAACCCTAGACAGAAAAGTGCTTAATGTGGACACTGAATTTCTTTCAAATCTATCTAAACTAATACATGAGAAGGAAGGATGATAGAAGTACCTGTTATTGACGTTTGTCCCTGCACGCTCCGAGTTACGCTCCAATCTTTTGTTCCTCGCTGAGTTCTATGGAAAAAGCAATATACAACCACTTCCTACTCTATTGATATTAGCTTGAAAATAGATCTACCATTGAATGATAAGTTCATGCAACATCAGACACAAACTAGAAAGAAATAGGCCAAGCGTGTCATATTGATGAGAATAACGATAGCAGTACTTACAATCGTAGATGCGAATGCGACAGCTTCGTCGAGTCCTCTTCATCTAACCCTTGCCTGAAATATCCAAGACCTGGATAACAACAGCTTCACTGATCAATCTCCTTTGGCTGACTGTAAGTTTCCTCCAAGATCATAAGTTTCACATATTCAATTCTTACCCCACCACTTATGAGATCATAAGTTTGGTGTAATTCTGCATTTTCCTCCTTTCCACCATCATAGAGCATGATTATATAGGTTGGGAGGAGCCTAACCTCTTGAGTTATGTTTAGAACCAGTTGGGAACCTTCTCCATAGATCAGGGATCTGTTGATGAGAACAATAATTCAAGAACAACAACCTCCTAATCCCGAATGTTCCTTCCCTTATTCTTCTCAACGGGATAACAACTGACCCAGATTAGGGAGCGCTCCTTCAGAAGGGTTCTCAGAGAGTTGTAGCACTCTTGGCAGGCCTTAGGGAAGCGCCAGCGCTCTTAAGATGAGCAGCGCTCCTCCAAAAGGGTCTGGGAAGTGTTATAACGCTCCCTAAGACATCATAGGGGAGCGCCAGCACTTCTGCAGCTGCATTAGGGGAGCATTCCCTCTCCAAACCTCAGTTTTAGGGCTCCTTTCAGGTGTCAAGATTCTTTTGATCCCAGTAAACCAGTTTTCTTCCTTCAAATGAATCATGTGAGATGTCATAAGTGTTTCCTTAGCATCGTTATCACGGCATCATGTCTGAACATTGTTTGCGACACTAGTGATCAACTTGCGACACTTGCGAAAGCTGAAGGGAAGATGCGACACTTACGACAATTGATAGGGACAATGCGAAACTTATCCATCTGAGCAATTTCAACGTGTAACACATGGTATGTGTTAGGACTTGCAAAGATAAGTGCAAGTGAATGTAAGAAGTTGGTGTGCAGACTGTGTAAGAAGGCTTTGTGCTATGACCTAACTCAGAGAAGGAGGATCTGGTGAGGTGCGTGCAGATCTCTTGTCCTATGTGGAGTGGGTTTTTTGGGCTCTGTGCATGTAAGAATATTGACAGAAGATAATAAGGAAGAAGAAGAGTTGGTGGACGTAGCCCCACGCTGGGGGTGAACCACGTATATCCTGTGTTATGGTTGCCTTATGTGATTGATTTGATTTATGCTTAATGTTTTTATGTTTATGTATGTTAGATGCATATGATATAGTATCTTAGTGCCTAGTGATGTGAATGAATGCTAGATCTGATCTTTTTCTATGTGTTAAGTGCTAGGAAGTATTAGATCTTGTTGAATACTGTGATTTTCTGTAATTAGGGTTTGAATCTGCGATGTAAATAAGGGTTAAATGCTAATGAATTTTAATTGTTAAGTGCTTTGTTAAAGTATTGTAATGATAGATCTATGTCCCAGCTAGGTTGCAGACATATGAGTCCTACAACCCCCCCTGCCTCTACCTCGGGTGAGACTTCATCTGCTTTGCAGGTGTTGCCGAAAGGGCCGATAGTTAGGGTTTTGTTGGTGTGCTGCTAAAGCATTGAACTCTGGGTCTACCCCTGTGCCAACAGGTAAGTAGAGGTAAGTAGGTAGGCATTTTTCATTTATTATATATGCCTTTTTCATTTCATGCTAGAGTAGTTGTATTTCCATTTTTATATATGATTGCTTACTTGTATTTCATTTTATCATATATGAGCCAGGGGTGATATCACCACCCCAAATGATTTCTGATCAGTTTTGCTGAGATCTAGCAGGTCATAGGTCATACCAGAGATGTTGAGGTTCTCATGCACTCTACAGTGAGCACATGAACCTGAGTTGGAGCCATATGTTTTCCCCTATCCTAGGGATAACTAAGGAGAATATGTCGTGAAGCTCACAGGTCATAGACATGGAGTACCAAGAGCAATATTAACTTGATCTTCTCCCCGGAGAGCCCATCCTTTCTTCTTCAACTCTTCCATTATGTTAGCAACAACAACATCCATCCCATCGGCCTGGTTCTGAAGTAGTAGTGGGTCTTTCTCCATGAGGTAATGAGTCTAGGTATCATGGTATGTGTCACTCTGATTCTCAAGACAATTGAATATGTGCATTTAATTCTCTTTTGCTTCATGACGTTTTCTTGGACAATATGCCTTTTAACTTGTCCATACCTGGGGGGGATGACATAATTCCCTAGAAAGTTGGTTCCCTTAGGAGTGAGTTTCCACTAGGTGGTTTTTTGAAAGTTCATCATCCATTCCTCCCATACTTATCACTTTTCATCATATTCCCTCTCATCTATCCCCTACATTGGTTTGAGCATTGGTTTTTCCAATCTAGTAAGGGTTGCACCTTGACTTGTGGGAAGAAGGGGCTAAAGGCCCAGTGGGTAAAAGTAGGTGCAAAAAGTTAAAATCCAAAGATCAAACCTTGAGATGCTTCGCACAGGGATCCTAGTGAAAGAAATAAAAGGATTCTCATCAAGAAAAGGGGGGACCCATAAAATAAAATAAAACTCAAGGCCTATTTGATGGATAGGGGGTCTCATCACGAGCTAGCCTATTAGGTCCATGGGAATGTAGTGGTATGACACTATTATTCAACTGGTCACCATGCCAGGGTAGTGGTTCTTAGTGGAATAGCCAAGAGAAAGGGGATCTCATCACGAGCCAACCTTCTCATCTCCATGAAATGCTTGTGGGTAACATTGTCACCACTGGTCATGACGCCAGGGTAGTTTCCTCCAGCTATTATCTTGAAAGAAAATGAAATAATACAAAGATTAAAAAGACATTGAATGGGATAGGAAACGATTTCATCCATGACAAGTTGCATCTCACCCTCTACAGAGGCCCCACAGGTAATACCTAGATTTCCCTGTTATCACTGTACCCCTTGCCCAAAAATCCCCCACAACATCGCATGAATTTACATGACATAGATTGGTATTCACCTGGAAATACCCCATGCCTAAGGAGAATTATCCCAATATGACATCTTGAAACCCTTTCCAAACCTGGCTTGTAGAATAGCATAATTCCTTTGAGAACTTGTCTGGGGAAAGGGGGGTTTTTATGCACATGTTTGGGTAAATTGATTATTAGATGTGATTGACATTGTTATGATCCTTGTAAATTATGATCCCATGGAGGGCGTACTTGTTGTTGTTGCAGGACCATGCCCGAAGGACATGTAAATATGGGGAGATGATTAGCTCGTACCTCCATAGGGCTAAAATCCCACTAGATGGATGATGAGACTTCAGTCAGGGGAAAAGGGATACCAGAGGCACTTGCACCAGAGAAAAGGGAGGAAATTCCACCAGAGGCACATTGGTAGGCCTGGATCCAAGGGGATATATCCCTCCCACCATGACATTGGCCCTTAAAGGCCCCTGACATCATCATTCAAATCCTTGACATCATCTAGTTGAGGTATCCAACATGAGGATGGCTTTGGTTGGCACGTGTGGTAGTCCTGAGGGGTTTTGAGCCCCAAAGTTTCAATTTGGAGGCATAGCGCTCCAAGAGGGAGGATAACGTCACCCTAGGAGGGGCATGACATCACCCTAAAAAGATAAATTTAGGGTTTTAATTGTCAATTTTATGTAAAAATGGATTTTTCATGTAAACTGGCCATGTCGGCCTTTTTTGACCTAAAATGTAATTAAAGGTCATTTGCATTGTATAAATAAGATATCAAACTCTCATTTTTATGGATCATATTTCACTCACACAAGTGTGAGGTCTGAAATTCGACCTTGTTTAAGGCTTATTAGCTGAACTAAGTGGTGTGCAACGCTTGGAGGGAGCTTTTATTGGTGATTTTTTGCATTTTCATGGTGGAAAGTCTTCAACTAGGCCTTGCAAATAGATTATTCTTGGTGAATGTAAGTGAAAATATGAAATCCTTCTTTCTTTGAATGATTATGGTATCTTTTACTTTTCATTTATGAGATTATGAAATTGTTAGTGTGAAACCCTAGGAGAAAAGCACACGTTATTGTCCTTCTCTCAATATCTCTCCACCTACTTGATTTTGCTAGAAGACGCCTTCATTGAAGCATATGCTAGATCCCTACCTTAGTATCACTCTAGTACTTTTTCTTCAATAATATTTTATTTAATTCAAGCTTGACATAAAGAAGAAGGAAAACCACTAGGACCTAGGGTTACCTACTTCCTAGTAGTCGTTTTCCTTCTAGGATTTTGGATGATTAAGGCCTTAGGTTACTAACACCTCAACCATCCTCCCTCTTGTATTTAGTTCACTTATTATAATTTTTTTCCCTTAATATTGCTACTACAAAAGTGACTCCTTTTACCCTAAAGGAACTAGTTCATATCATACATTTTATTGATTGATGAAAACAACCTTTAAACCATCTACTTCAAAGTATTTGCTAACCATTCCTAATCATATATTAGACTAACTTACTAACTATATTGTTGTTGTTGCAAAATAAATCTATAGATGTATATGAACGCAGTAAAATTTTCTAAAAGAAAGTGTTAAAGATGATTTTACATTTCCTTCTTTGCTTCTGACAAATACTAGCATATTGCCAACTTTAGGTTATCATTTTGGTGATTATTGAAGATTGTTTAAGGCATAATTATGAAGCTATCATTATATATACATTGTTGTTATAAATTTATGTTGATTCATCTTTTATATCATCTTATTGATTTATTTCAAAGTCCAAGGTTTTATGAAGCACTAATATCAATTGGTACTTGCAAATAATGTTTTGTTGTTGTCTTGTTCTGGGAAGGTACACTTAAGCAAATCTTTGCTTCATTTTATTAAAACCTTTGGGACTTTCTGATCAGAGTGACTTGTGAGAGGGGAAGAAATTTCTTGATACTATTACCTTTTCCTTCTCAAACCCCTAGGTTACCAGGGATGTCTCCCCTGGGATATTACCCCTAAAGAGAAAGAGGTGTCTTATTTAGGTGACACTAATAGGACAACCTCATGTTATGCCAATTTTATTGTTCACTTTCCTTTGGATTTTGGGAAAATACAAATTGTGCAATAACAATCCCCTTATGGTGCAAGCCCTCATGGGAATACGCTCTTGGATAAATTTATCAAAGTGGTCCCCTTATGGTGAAATCCCTCATGGAAAGATGCTTTGCAAATTACAAATGGTTAAGTGGTTGAGTCACCCCAAGTTTGTTTGAGGAATAATGTAATGAAGATCAGTGAATTTGTAGGGGAGACTATTCTAGATGCATAGTAAATTTTGTTTCATTTCCATTTATATGTGGTATTCCACATGGTTCCTCACGGTTAGAGAGATATGTCCTTGTGAATTTGGATAACCCTCATGAGTTACCTAGAATCCCCTGTAAGTTCAAAGAAGTCAAATTATTCTAGAAGCTCCTAGAAGAAGGTTTACTAGTCAAAGTGGTTGTAAATAGGAGTTAATCATGGGTTAATTTGTTTCAAAAAGGAAATAATTAAAAATAAATTAGTTGCAACTAGAAGTGGTGAGATTACTATTTGTGAATAAAGTGGTTGTAAGTGGACAAAGTAGTTAGAAGTGGGTTATCCCTAAAAGAAGGAAGATAGTTAGAAGATAACCCCTAGAGGAAGCTACTTGGAGAGTATAAATGAGTAATGGTCTCTTATGTTGATGATATTTGAGCATATTTAATATCATTTATTTGATGAAAATGTTATTGTAGGTACTCACTGACACAACTGAAGTTACACAAGTCTGAGGTAGCAAAGGAGGAGTGACAGCGAAAGTTTCGAAGATGCAAAGTTTCATAAAACCTTAACTCTCTAAAACTGCATGTAGGATATAGAAGGCTAGGTCACATACATACATGAGCCATAGAAGGCCAGGTCGTGTACATCTATTGGATGAAAGAGGACATGTATCATATATATGGAAAGGCCATGAAAACCTAATTTGATGTTGGTGCCAAGTCCCTGAAGTATGAAGCAAGTTCCCATCTCAACATTCTATAGGTTCAGATCATCTACAGAAGTTTTGGTATGGTTACATATTTTTCTTGATGCTTAGATATACTTATGGTATAGTGAATGCTTGAAGCATTCTTGGTATGGTTGTTGTGAGATCTGGATATGGTATATGTTGTTTGATTGGCTAAGTGAGAAGCATTCTGATTAATGGTACGGTTATTATATGGTTGAGGGATATCTATGTTGTATGATGATGTATGGATGAGATATATGCATAGGTTGTTGGAGATGATTCATTGATGAAATAGTATAGATGGTACAGGTTGGTTGTAGTGATAGGTTGCAGCTGGATGTGATAGAGGCAATGAAGGTCTAAAGGGCCAAAATTTTCAGAGTTATAGAAAGATGGAAAACCCTAGTTTTTTTAAGGTTCACGCAGGGTGACAGAGGGAAGGTCACATATATACATGTGTTTTAGTATAGAAAGGTTGCGTACATACACGTGTTGCATTATAGATAATTCTTGTATATGTTGGTACATTTGACGTATTGTTTTTTGTCTACAAGCTGGGTATTGTACATTAGGGTTGGATTCCTCACATATTAGTTGGTGTTGAGATCTGCATGCTAGGTCTTGTATTGAGAGTTGGTGCTCTCTTGGAGTTGGTGTTGATAAAACCCGGAGATTGTTGTCTCTTGTAACACATAATACAAAAAGGATTACACATATATCTTGTGTTCTTTGTGTTTATTATGGTGATGGTTTATAGTTCTCTATTACTGATGAATGTTGTTGATACATGAAAGTAGCTAAGTATGAATGAATAATATGTTTGAAGTGGTTTCTAACTAAATTTTTGAAATAAGTGTAGAAACATCCCTACACTAATTCACCCCCCCTATCAGTGTGGTCAGTGGGTCTAAACAAAGTGAGGGGAAGGTTGCAGCCACATCCATGGCCTCTGTGACAGGTCTCTCCATGCAACAGAAACAAGTGCATAAGGTTGTGGAATAATACAAAGAGATATTCTCCTCACCCACTGGGATACCTCTGCACTATCAAGTCAAGCACTCAATCGATCTGGCCCCTGGTGCATTTCTACCCATTGGACCAGTCTATCATTGCTCTCTGTCATAAAATGAGTAAATCAAGCACCAGATCCAAGATCTTCTCAAAAAGGGGCATATCCAACCAATATCATCACATTGTGGAAGCCCAATCATGTGTGTGTAGAAGAAATACGAGACCTGGTGACTCTTCATTGATTACTAAGCCCTAAATAAAATCACAGTCAAGAATTGATACCTAATTCCTTTAATTGACGATATTCTTGACCAGCTCAAGGGGGGAAAATACTTCAGTAAAATTGATCTGAAGTCTGTCTACCACCATGTCCCAATAAATAAGATCGATGCATGGAATACTTCCTTCAAGTCCAAAGAAGGTTTTTTTGAATGGCTGGTCATGCCCTTTGGCTTGAAAAATTCCTCAGCAACTTTCATGAGGATGATGGATGATATCTTGTATCCTTTGACCAATTCTTTTATGGTGGTTTATTTGGATGACATCCTCATCTTCAACAATGGTTGGGAGGAACACTAGTAGCATATTCATTAGGTTATCCACACTCTGTGGAAACACAAGTTGTTGTGCTACTTATATGTTTAGTATAATTCACTCATTAATTATCAATCCAGGATTTGTAATCAACAGAGTTACAAGACACCAGTAAGAAAGGTAATTTCTAATGTCATGAGTATAGAATTAAACTAGATTATGCATGTTGGAAACAAATCAAAATAGCAAACTACAATGCACTTTGGTTGTCTTTCACAGAGAGGCTATCTACTCCATTATGGCACATGAAAGTATGATATGGAGTTGGTTTGACAGATCAACTCTGTTATCTGACCCAAAAAACTAACTATGCAATCCACACTTCTAAAAGGAAATCACACATCAATCATCAAAGCATAGCATGGGTAGTACAATAGTCAATATGTTGGTTCTGTTGTGGTTCACAATGAACTTCACTAATTCTTATCCAAATAGTTTTGACTATTGCTGCCAACATCTATGATCACTCAAGGAAATCAGATTCATGAGAACATAAACAGGGCATATGCAAAAATAGAGCAAGTAAAGATTTCTAAGAAATTATATAATGGAAATCCTAGTCTAAGTTGTACTGCTATCATCTAACAGAGTTAAAGCTTTAGCTAATTTAATGTTTATACTACTGAAAACAAATGCTAATGCTAATTTACGAAGAGGCTAACCTTTGTTGGACAGTGGTTTGTTGCCGCCTCAAGAGGTCATCTACTGAAGTCTATAGGAGTTTTGTCTTCAACACACACATTACTCTCACTCACATTTCAAAACATGAAATCAAACTTTCGTTAACAACTCAACTCAACTCATACTCAATCATAGATAATCAGAATATGGAGATAAATGACATTCTATTAATCATTACGCAGGATATGTTCTGTACTATCATACGTTGCTTTACATATTGGTAATATGCTAACTCTCCTACACTTCCACTATCCTTGCCACGACTATTTAATAGTCTTAATCGTGAAACAGAAGGATGTGAAGTGATTTGAAAATCAATCAGTTGTTAAATTAAATCATTCGGTTACATCTTTAGCTTCATCCTCATGACACGAAGTGCATGAGGATGAGGCAATCAACAAACTATTCGTATCATAGCTTTGCTAAGACAAATAGACGTCCACCAATTGGCTTAAGCAAGATCTAGAACTTAACTTAGTGCATTAGGCTCTTCCATATTAGTACTCAATCGTAACAGGTAGATGGTACCGGATCATGACAGTGCACAAAAGGTGGTACCAGATCATGAAAGTGCGTGGCCGTTGGTACCGGATCATGACAGTGCGGAAAAGGTGGTACCGGATCATGAAAGTGCGTGGTAATTGGTACCAGATCATGACAATGTGTGTTGGTACCAGATCGCAACAGATGTTATTTTAGTACCAGATGCGCTTGGTACCAGATTCAAACAGTAGCAGTCTTGGTGCGAAGGTACCAGATAGTTGAGTTGGTACAGGAACGCTGGATATCTAGAGGTCAAATATTTATATATGACAAATTGAAGAATTAGTATATGAAATATTTAATTCCCTAACTCAATAAACCACAAAATGCGTGAATTAACCATACTTTACCTTATGACCTTATCACTAGCTAATGGTAGCGTTCTTGTCATTCACCCAAGCTTAGGTAGGCCAAAAAGGTATAGTTAAGGAGTATAATAGGGTAATGGGGATGTCAATTTCAGGTCTCAACACAAGCTATATGTAAATTTAGAAAAATGTTCCTTTGGCATGAACAAGGTCCAGCACCTAGGCTACATTATTGATGAGCATGGGGTGCATGTCAATATAGCCAAGATCCAGGTCATTTGTGACTGCCAGCCCTGACCACACTCACTAATATTCAGATCTTCTTAGGCATTAACAATTTATATCTCAGGTTTGTGCTGGGATTCTCCCACATTGCATGGTCCCTTAGCCAAGTGACCATGGGTGGTGGCAAGGAAAAGTTTGTGTGAGGATACTCATAACATAAATCCTTCAATGATTTGAATTAGTGCTTGTGCTAAGCCCCAGTGCTCTCATTACCTAACATGCATCCACCTTTTGAGATTGAGACAGATGCTTAAAACTATGTTATGGGCATAGTTCTCACTCAGCTTCTGTATCAAGCATGGTTATGAGTAGGTTATGGGTTTCATACTTAACAATCGATATAAGAAAATTCCAAATTTTTCATTTTGATTTTAAAAATAAATCGTGATTGGAGGTATGATTATGGTCTACAGTGTATGCAATCATGATCATTGATGAAGGAGCATCGCTCCATCTCAGAAAATGTTCCAGCACATCAGCAATCCAGCACATCAATGCACATGGATGAAGAGGTTCCGAGGAAAGAGAGGCACCAACCCTCTCATTTTCAACCCAATTTAAAAAATTTAAAGTAATTGAATGGGAATTAAATTTTGTAAGGCTCAGGGAAAGCCGATCCATGTGCCTTTGTACATTAAGCATGTGAAGTTGCCTTTAATGGTTGATAGGTAGATAATATTATTTTTGATTCAGACTAGATGTCCATTAATTGTTATTGAATGTAATTCAATGTGAGTAGCTGGAAGGAAGGCTCGAGGACCCCCTCCTTTGTAAAATATCAATGTATCAAAAATTAGAGTTAGTGAGTTGTTGATGAGCGATTATAAAGATCAAGAGAGGAGAGGAGAGAAAGTGTTGAAGACTCTGTTGTAGTCCAGCCTTTGTAAATATTTATACAGAAACATTCATATATAATACATAAGAGATTTTTTCTGCATATGAGGTGTCTATGTTTTTATGTATAATGAATTGTTATTCTATGAAATTTTTTTGTGTTTATTTATGTATGTTTTTAGATGCATTTTTGTTCGCTTTGCAGGAATTAGACATACTTCTCTATATTTTGTGGGTTTCTAAGTAGTTATGGACTCTTAGTCTTGTGCAAGGAGTTCACACCAAAGTATTTAAAACTCTGTGAAGCCAACATGCAGAGTGCATTTTGAACTCAGTTTCAAGTTCAAAGAAGAGCATGCCAGGTGGGAACATCAAAGAAATTAATTGACCTCATAACGGAGGATTGTGCAAGGAGTGCACATGAGAGTTGTTGAACACTCTGAAGAAGAGATACCAGAGTTAATGAATACTCTAAGGGATCTACAAGGAGTGCATTGAGTAGGCACAAGGAGTGTGATAGAACTCTAGTTTGAGTTATGTGAGAAGGTTTCCAAGAGGGCACACTAGAAGTTTAGAATCGGAGGAGAGTCGAGTGCAATTTTTCACAGAGTGCACAAGGAGTGGTAAGTGGACTTGTAGAGTTCAGGTTTTTGGAGGTGAATTCATGCAAGGAGTGTGTGCTACAACATTTCTCAATCTTAGGAGATAGAGTGTGAGTTCTAGGAGGGCACGAGGAATTGTTGAAAAGAACAAAGGGACGAGACCCTTAGAAGTTTGAGTGACTTCAAGCTCAGGGGAGATAGTGAAAATGTGCACAGCAGCTCTACAAGATGTGTAGACACTAAAAAAGATTACAAGTCCTAGAATGTGAGGTAAGAACAAGGTGAGAACAAGAGGACTTACTCCAAAGTCAAGAGCTCAGGAGGAGTGGCATCTCGAGAATGCAAGTAGAGGAAAATAGACAGCCCTGCAGGGGTGAAATTTCAAAGGGCCAAGCCCCTTTGAATTTTAAAAGCATTTCAAGCTCAGGAGGAATAGTATCATTGTGCATAGGGAGCCCTGCAAGGAGAGAAGAAGGCAAAGATAGTCCATGTCTCCGACTGTGGGGATAGCGCAAGGCATGCGCAGGAGGATTTATCTTAATATCAAAGCTCAGGAGGTGCAGTGCAAGCAAAGGATAGTTAATAGACCCTATGGAGTAGAGTTCAAAGGTCGAATCCTTTGATAATTTGATAAAAATCCTTCATTGGAAGGAGAGAACAGTAGAATAGAAGGAGAGTATGCTATAACGGGCATCATATCTATTGTCAAGAGTGATCAAGACCATTATATCCAAGTATAGACTTGAGGAGGAGTGTGCAAAGAGGAAAATAGATCCCATTCGTTGGATCTAGGCACAAGGAACGACAACCATCTGATCTAGGTAAGTTGTTTGGGGTTTAACCCTCTGGACCCTTTGTACTTTGCTAATTCAAAGTTTTTCATGTTTTGATGTAACAGGGACAAGACTCCCGAAGTCCCTAAACCCAAAAAATATCTAGGCCATCAGATGTGAGTCCATGTGTCAGAAGATCAAGCGTGGTCCAATAATATGGGAGAGAGGAAGCATATAGACAGGAAATTAAAATCCTTTCCAAGTCCCGAAGGGTGGAGCTAATCATAGTCATCCATTTCATAGGACATGCATCAACAGATCCATTAGTTTGAAGGCATATTACTCTAAAGGATTGCGAAAGTGGAGCATTGTGAAGAGACGTTGTTGAAGCCCCAGATTAGATCCTCACAGGTTAAGCAGGAGGACATGTGTCATCATATCCTGGAGTCCAAAAGGTCAGCACTTCAGGAGGAAGTTAGTGTTAGGGAAGGAGTTCTCAAGCCTCTTGGAGCTCCAAAGAGTAGATCTCATCTCCACCAGTTATTTTGGTGGATAGGTGTCAACGGATCCAACACTATGGAGGAGAGGAAATCCAACAAAAATTTGGATAGAAGCAGTCAGGAACCCTCGTAAAGTTTCGAATCCCCAGAGCTCATTAGGGTCATCCATCATAGAGGAAACGCATCATCAGATCTGGAATTTCGATGAAAAATCACTCTGGGAGATCGTTGTGGATGATGCTTTGAAATTTGTCAAATCCTAGAGTGTTGAAGCATTGTGGGTCATTGATCAAAGGAAGGACAGGTGGTAGTAGATCTGAAATTTTGGAAGTCTAGCACTCCGGAGGAAATTAGAGTGCAGCATTGTTGAGGACTCCCAAAGGCTAGAGTCCATCCTAGTCATCCATTGAAGGAGGACGTGTGGTGAAAGATCCATAGTTCGGGGACGTGGCACTTCGGAGAAATTGAATCATCATGTAGATAGGGAGAAAAAACACCAAAGTCTTGAAGGCATCTAGGTTTTCAATCAGGAAGGGTACACGTGGAGGATAGAGAAGTCTTTTGTCATTTCAATTTCGGGAGATAAGAAGGGTCGTGTTGTGTGGATAACCAATGGAAATCGCTGAAGCCCGAAGAAAAGAGATCTAGACTATCCACCCATCAGAGAATTGTGCATCATCGATTTAAACACTTAGGTGCATTCATTGATTCAATGATCCAAAATATTTGCGAAGAATTTTTGAGGGAATATCGTCAAAGCCCGAAGCGCAAAAGAGGCATAGAGTCGTATATCTGGTGGAGGAATAGGATTCGTCGGATCAACCTTTTTCATCGATCAGAACTTTGAAAGGTTCATGCATGTTGGACATGGTTAAGAAATCGTCGAGGCCCAAAATAGTGTAGTTTGAGCCATCTATCTCAGTGCTTGAGATCCGTTGATCGTGTCACCCATTATTTTTCAGCAGTTCAAAAGATTTTTTTTTTGGAGAATTCAAAGGGAAAGAAAGGAAGATATTGTCGAAGGTCGAAGCATCGAAATAGAACCTATTGATTAGTGCTTTGTCACATCCCTTGGTCACATGAGAAGTTGGCCGAATAAAAAGGGCTAGGGGCTCAAAAATTGTTTTAGAAGGAAAAGGGGCTTAGTGTGAGCCTACGGGTTCATTCTTGGACCTGCACATGGATTAAAAGGACCTATGTATAGGATTTTGGGGTCTCAGTAGGGCCTGAAGATCCAATTTGGCTCTCGTATGTGAACGATCCTAGACCGGGAGGTTGCATGGATGCTAGGAGAGGATGGGGTCTGCATCAAGTGGTATTAGAGCCGATTTTTGTATGTAGACAACATGAAAGGGAGGAGAAAATAGGGTGCGATTCTCTATGAATATTTCTTGAGTAGACATCCAGGTGGGCCGAAGGAGAAGAACCAATCGTGTTCTTGGAGGAAGAGGTGAAAACATGGCTACTGAAGGCTATAAGCAGGGTCAGAGAAAATATCACCATCAGGTGAGAAAAGAGAAGAAAGGTAAAGAGCTCGAGGAGATTAGAAAAGAAATAAACAGTCTGATGTTAAATATGCAATAGTTAGTGAGAGGAATATGGAGGTATGAATGGCCCTTCAAGAGAAAGGAAATGTTTCCTATCTAGCAGCCGATTTCCAAAAGGAAGAAGCATAATTTGAGGAGGTGGTTGAGGCATGACGAAACCCTTAATGCCAAAAAGGAGGATATGGTTTACATTTGTAAACCAAAGGTTGGAAGGAACCTCAATTATGAGGAAGAGAGATCAAATGAAGATCTCATATAATTCCAGGAGGGAAGAGGTGAGATTTAAGATTTCCAGGTGGGAAATAAGAAGAGATCAGCTAAAGATCTCATAAACTGCAAGGTGGGAAGAGGTGATAATGCAGATTTCCAAGAGGGAAATGAGATGAGATCATTTAAAGAGCTCATAGACTTCTAGGAGGGTAGAGATGAAGGTTCATATTTCCAAAAGGGAAATGGAGAGAGATCAAGCATAGATATCACAAACTGACAGGAGGGCAAGTCAGAAAACTCCAATTGCCAGGTGGGAAAGGAGGATGAGGTGAGATTGTCTGAAGGTCTAAGGAGTTCATATCAACATGGTGTGCTAACCGAGGAGGAGGATCAGAGGAACATTCTGATCATTGGAGGAATCATCATATTCTTGATAAGCAGACCAATAGAGGCTAGTGCACATGTTGAAAGTGCAACAAAGGAGGGACAACCAACAGAGGTTGTCATAGAGGAGATTGAGAATACATCAAAATCATCCCAAGATATGGAAGAATAAGAAGATCATTCAATAGAATTTCTCAAAATTTTTAACAAGGGGGATGAATATGAGATGACTGCAGAATTGGAGCCTGGAGAAGAAGAGAGAACAACAGACAACATGGAATTTATTGATCTGTATGAGGAATTGGAGACCCTGACAGAAATAAAATTGTCAGAGGAGATAGCTGAGAAGTAACTCAGAAAAATTGTTGTAGAAATGGAATCTGCAGTGGAGTGGAAATATAATTCCACAACATATGAAATCAACATGGAAGATCAGGATGATCTTCCCATTGATATATGTGAAGAATTGGAGGCCCTGTAGGAAAGGGTAATGGTGCAGAGTCAGCGCATCCAACAATTTAAGTTGGAATTGGATGATGAAGAGGAGTTGCAGTAGAGAACTCTGCAAAGAAGGATCCAACTAGTAGATCAGTTGGATAGAGTGATAGAAGAGATAAGGAGGTTGATGATGGAAGTAGCAGAGAAGGAATCCATCACTAAAAAGAGGTTGATCATAGGAGAGCCTGTAGTAGTAGGAAAACAACAAAAACATGGAAGAGGAGCAGATGGACAACTCCATAATGAAAGTTGGGATCCTGGAGGATCTCAACTTCAGTAGCAGGGGAGCCATGAGTAGGAGCTCATGATTTTTCTCAGTGCAGAAGTATGATGCAGGAGCATCGCTCCATCTTAGCAAACGTGCTAGCGCATCAGCAAGACAATGCATCAGTGCACATGGAGGAACGGGTTTTGAGGAAAGAGAGGCACCAACCCTCTGATTCTGCACCCAAATTAAAATTTTTAATGTAATTAAATGGGAATTAAATGTTGTAAGGCTCAAAAAAATATGAGCCATGTTCCTTTGTACAGGATGCATGTGAAGTATCCTTTAATGGCTAATAGGTAGATAGGATTAGTTATGATTTGGACTAGATGTACATTGATTGTAATTGAATGAAATTCAATGTGAGTAGTTGGAGGGAAGGCTCAAGGAGCCTGTTGGGCTCTAAAGATGTCCTGAAATATAACCTTTATGCATCATCCAAAGGTAGGCACTGGAAAAAGCGTTTTACTTGTCACCTACGTAGGTTCTTACCTTTTGTTTTCAATATGCGTCCTCCAGAGATGCAACCCCTGCAAAGGGACAACAATTGTAACAAAAGGAACGACAATTGTTCCTTTCAAATGAACAACACTACCTGCAAAAGGAACAACAATCCTGACAAGGGAATGGCAGTCGTTATATTGGGCCGAACTAATGTTGTATTAATTGAGTTATAGTACTTGCCCAACTATCTAATTTGTCAATCCAAGGATCGTAAACTTACGAAGCACACACAAAGTATATGCAATATTGAAACGATAATAATCTAATCTAATGTTTAATATACAACTGAAATTAAATCATTAATCGAACACATGACTGAAATTGAATCATTAATCTAACACATGACTGAAATTGAATCATTAATCTAACACACAACTGAAATTGAATTGCGTAAATTAAATTAATCTAGGAATGCAAAATTGCATGTAGGAAATTAATCTAGGAATGAAAAACTACATGAAGGAAAAGAAAATGCAACATGTGAAGAGTTAAATGTCACAACAACATATGAGAGCTCTCACCAATGAAGCAATTTTATATTACAATAATCAAATCAATCTTCATAAAAGAATAATGAAAGAATGAAAACCAAATCCATGAATCATAGCTAAGAATCCATTTCTTTCAAATCCAAATTAATTGATATAGATGGATATCAGTGGCCACCCACCTTTTCCAACTGTCTCAAAACAATTTTCTAGCAATTTTGGCAATTTACTATTTTTAACAGTTTTCACTTCTGGGGACATTTTGAGGGCCTAAATGAAGGTTTTTCATAATCAAGCTTCTTATTGATAGCCTACAGCATGATTGAGGACCCAAAATTAATCTCCTCAATGATACCTTTCCAACAGGCTATCATATGCCTAAAACGAAGATCGTATGCAAAAGTTACAACCCTGGGAAGTTAATGTACTAACTTACCCAAATGGGGCCCACATGACTTTTGGTGCTTAATCTCCTAGGGTTAGGTTTTTGGATGTCTATGGTTTTTGGAATTTTGTTTTATTTTAAAAAAGGCCTTCAGAGCCTCATTGTAATCATCATCTTGTGAATGAGCACAGTGGTCACATCTCTTCTCAGAGATAAGCCACCACCATTGGAGCAAGCTTCGTTTCCGTTGCATTTTACAGTTTCAATATTTCATTATTGAATAGAAAACTAGTTTTACTGTATCTCTGTTATTTTTTGTTAAGAATCTATTAATAATCTATATTCATTTTGTCCTACTCATAAAATCTGGATCAGTGGTATCAAAGCGGTCTACTCTTTGTCATCTTAATGCATGTCCCCAACAAGGTCAGAGTACAAAGACTTGGGTCTTGAGCTTGTTTCTCTTGAGGACAAAATATCTCACACGCCCAAGCGACCTCTCATGGCAGGAGAAAATAAAGATGATGGGACAGGAGATCCTTTCAAACTGTTGATTGAGGAATCCCTCATGCAACAAAGGAACGAGATGATGGATAGTTTCATGCAAATCCTTCGACGGCTACCTATAGGTGACACAGCTTCTTCGAGCGGAGGCGCCACCCCCTTCAAGGTACAAATAAACTTTGATATTACTATATTTGAATATTAGATAGACACAGATGTTGTAGATAAGTGGTTGAATCTGCTAGAAGGGTATTTTTCTGTCTATAACTTCTCGAATAGAGAAAAGATTACTTTTGCGCTCCTCAAAGCAGTCCCCCATGTCAAAGATTGGTGGGAAACATTCTGTGAGCAAAAGGAAATAGAGGAACCCTCATTATTTTCAGTCACAACCACATGGGATTCCTTTAGGGATGTTATTAAGGAACAATACTACCTTTTTGGAAGTTATAATGACTTATATACCAAATGGGCCACACTATGGAAACAAAGAGACCAAGCAGTGCCAGTTTTCAAAAATATCTTCCATACCTTGAGCACCAAGATGGGTATCAAAGATTTGGAGCGGCATCTGGTGCTCAAGTATTGTGATGCTCTGTATAGATACATCTAGCCCAAAATGGAATTTCTAGACATCTCATCCTTGGGTGTGGCCTACCGATATTCCTTCAAAATCAAGCAGAAGCTCAAACAAAAGACACGATAATTTGGGCCTGAGAACCCCTCACAACAAAAGCTAGGAAATGGTAGCCACAACCCACAGAAAAAAGGACATAGAAAATATTGACAATATTAGGACAACCAGTCCAAGTTGCAAGCAAAGAAGGACACTGGAAAGACAAAGAAAGATACCGGGAAGTGGTGTGACTTCCATAAGAGCCATTGGCATAACACTATTGATTGTTGCTCAAAGCATTCATTGGTGGCTGAAGTGAAAGAGTTTGAATTAGATGCAGATTCTGACTCTGAGCCAGAACCAGAAAGGGGAAGACAGATCATTGACACAGAACCCAGTTCCATTGTTTCTACCACCAAGCTCCAGCGTGGTGAACCAGACGAGCCAGAAGAAGGAGAGCACATCTTGCATTCACACATGTGGGTAAAAGGCACCCCGCTGCACTTCATCGTTGATAGCAGTAGCTAGAAGAACCTCATCTTTGTAGAGGTCATCAAGTGGTTGTCCCTGCCCACAATGCCTCACCCACAACCCTACACCATTGGATGGCTCCACCAAGGAAGCAATCTCTGCATCAACCAATAGTGTCGACTGTCATACAACATCAAGCCCTTCAAAGACAAGGTATTGTGTGATGTTTCTCCTCTCAAAGTTTCTGATTTTCTTTTGGGCCAAACTTATTTATGGAAACATCATGTTGTATATGAGTCTAGGCCTTGTAGTGTTATTATTACTTTGAACAAGAAATTGTACAGGATACCTGAGGCAGTCCCACCTAGTGTTATTTCCTTGATCTCTACTAAGCAATGTAGGAAGGTCATCTCTCAAAAAGGGAATTTCTTCTTGCTTGTGATTTGATCTCAGAATAATCAAAAGCTCACAGCCACATCCAAGGTCTCTGTGGCCAACTTCTCCACACAAAAGAAGCAAGTAGATAAGTTCATGGAAGAATACTCAGATATCTTCTCCTCACCTACCAAGGTACCTCTACACTGCTAGGTCAAGCACCCCATCGATCTGACCCCCGATGCACCACTACCCAATGGGCCAGTCTATCATTGCTCTTTGTTAGAGAATGAGGAACTCAAGCGACAAATCCAAGAATTTATCCATAAGGGGCACTTCCATGCCATATCATCACCTTGTGGGAGCCCAATCATGCTGGTACAGAAGAATGATGGAACCTGGTGACTCTGCATTGATTACCGGGCTCTAAATAAAATCACAGTCAGAAAATGGTACCCGATTCCCTAAATCGACGACCTCCTTGATCAACTCATGGGGATAAATACTTCAATAAGATTGATCTGAAGTCTGGCTACCACGAGGTCCCGATAGAATAGACAGATGTATGGAAGACCACCTTCAAGTCAAAGGAAGTGCTTTTTGAATGGTTGGTCATGCCCTTTGGTTTGATAAATGCTCCGGCCACTTTCATGAGGATGATGGATGATATCCTATGACCATTCACCAATAATTTTGTATTGGTGTATCTAGTTGACATTCTCATTTGCAGCAAGACTTGGGCCGAACACTTGTAGCATATTCAGCTTGTTCTGCACACCTTGTGACAACACAAGCTATATGCCAACTTGGAAAAATTCTCCTTCGACATGGACAGGGTCCATTACCTGGGCTACATCATTGATCAGCATGGTGTACATGTGGATCTAGCCAAGATCCAAGTCATCTGTTACTAGCCATCCCCAACCAAACTAACTGAACTTCGAAGCTTCTTGGGCCTTTCCAATTTCTACCACAGGTTTGTGTTGGGATTCTCCCATATTGCATGGGCCCTTAGCGAAATCACCATGGGTGATGGTAAGGAAAAATTTGTGTGGGGCTAGTCCCAACAACACGCGTTTGATGATTTGAAGCAATGCTTATGCTCATCCCTAGTAATTTCACTGCCAAACCTGCAACATCCCTTTGAGATTGATACAGATTCTTCAGACTATGTTGTGGGCATTGTTCTCACTCAGCAGGGCCACCCCATGGCCTATCATAGTGAGACACTTTTCGATGTTGTCCATAAGTACCCTACTTACGACAAGGAAATGTACTCCATTGTGAAAGCTTACCGCCAATGGAGACATTACATTCTTGGGAAGGAGACAGTCATCCACATTGATCATAAGCCACTACAAGTTATGCAGACACAAGGAAAATTGTAGAATGACTGCCATCAAAAGTGGTCCACATACTTGCAGCAATTCCACCTCAACATCAAGTATAAAATAGGAAGCACCAATTGCGTTGTTGATTTCCTCAGCAGACCACTAGTCACAACACTCACCATGATGCTAGACTCTTGCGGCCATGAGACCTCTAGATGGCCCCAACTCTATGAGATAGACCCGGACTTCGCCACCACCTACCAAATGTTGGGTGCAAACATAGTTGTCAATAATTTCTATCTTCAAGATGGGTTGTTGTGTCATTTGGGCCATATCTGTGTTCCATCAAGTGAGTGAGCGAAGTTGATCTAGGAAGCCCACTATAGTCGGGAGGAAGGACACTTCTGCGTCAAAAACATAGTGGCAATGCTACAAAAAAATTTCTACTAGCCGAAACTCTGACATGGGGTCATCAATTATATCAGGTCCTGCACTGCCTGTGCTATTTTCAAACCAACCAGTAAGAAACAGGGCCTGTACACCCCTCTTCCTACTCCTGACAGGCCATGGGAGTCCATCTCAATGGACTACATGTCAAGCCTCCCATCCACCAAGTGGGGAAATGACTGTGTTTTTGTGGTTGTTGACCGCTTTTCTAAGATGGCAATTCTGGTTGCCTGGAAGAAGAGCATCATAGTAGAGGCCACTGCCAATCTCTTCTTTGAATAGGTCTAGGTACATTTTGGACTCCCACAAACCATTGTCTCAGATAGGGACAGTCGATTTCTTATCACATTTTGGTCGATCCTCTGGTCACTATTGGACACCAAGCTAACAAAATCCACGGCCTTCCACCCCCATACAGATGGCCAAACCAAGGTCATAAATTGAATGGTTGTGCATATCCTTCGCATGTATAATTTAAAGCATCCTCGCACATGGGATGAGAGCCTTCTCTATGTCCAACATAGCTACAACTGAGCCCTGCATAGCTCAACCGACCACATCCCCTTTCAGGTGGGGCTGGGATTCGAACCATTGGATCCCATAGATGTTGCACTTCCCCTTGCGGTCAGATCGACCAACTCATCTCCTGTTCCAACTGAAGCTAACAAATCCACTAGGTTCATTGAGTGGATCCAGCACATCCACCAACAGGTTTAGGATATCCTACAAATGTCTAATGACAAGTACAAACAGCGCCATGATTAACATC
>JASDQU010736719.1:368190-378793 GCA_032191745.1 Picea mariana | reverse complement strand
TTGTTCTTGTATTCCTCTTACTTGTTCAAGTGTTAACAGAGGTCTGATGCAATCTTCCTCTCCATAAGGGTTTTCTAACCAAATAGGTATTTCCTGTGTCGGTTGGGCAGGAGGGAAGAGGACAAGTTTTTGGCTATGTGTGCCATTGGATATAGTCATCTCACCAGACCAACAAATGATAAAGGCATCTGCTATGGCCAGCCAAGGGCGGCCAAGAACCACAGGGTGTCCTAGTTTAGAGGATGATTTAGAATAGATGACTAAAAAGTCTACTGGATATTCCCAAGAAGCTAGAGTGACTGTGACATCATCTAGACTTCCTGCAGGGCTAATGATTGACTTATCTGCCAACTCGAACATGGTTTGGGTTGGTCTTAACTGGTTGATTTGGAGCTTTTGCATAGTATCAAAAGGCATTACATTAATAGCTGCGCCCAAATCAATGAGTGTGTTTGGTAGAGAAATGCCATTAATTTCGACAGTGACTACTGGATTTCCAGGGTCATTATATTTGTATGGAATTTCAGAAATAAATTCAGATAATTGTCCCACTACCTGAACAAGGGGAGGTTCCTTCTTCTTCCTTCCTGGTTTCTTAATGCAAAGATCCCTTATGATTTTGGCGTATATAGGGATATCCTTAATGGCTTGCAACAGAGGTATTTTTATGCACACATTTCGTAATTCATCTTCTATATATTTATGCAAGGGTGGGTCAAGTTTCTTCACTAATAGTCTTTCGGGGTAAGGTGGGAGATTAATTTGTTGGGGTACTCATACAGACTGAGAAGTGATTGGGATAGGAGGAGAGGCCTCTTCTTCTACAGGGGTGGTTTGAGTGTTTTCTTCCTCAAAATGATTATCATTTTCTTCCTGAATTTCTACTGCAGGATCTGATTGGTTTACAACTTTCCCCGATCGTAGTTGAATTTCATAGGTGGGAAAGGTTTGAACTTCTATATTCTGCACAGGGTGGGTGGGTCGATTATTGGGGTTAGGAACTAGTTGGGCAGGGATTGTTGTTGGTCTTGGAGGATTGTGGGAAGCTTGGTTTTGTGGTTGTTGATTGGCATTTATAGATACTTGCTGCTGTTGATTAGGATTCAAGAAGGTTGAAAATTGTTGTTGTATAGGAGGTGGGATTAAGGCTTGCATTTGTGGTGGGTTGAATCCAGGTAGTAATTGGGAAATGTTTGCAGGGTACTATGGATATGTAGGGTAAAAGGGATTTCCATACATAGGTCCCCTCCAACCTTGTTGCCAAGGTTGAGTTTGCTGAGGTGTCCATTGTGGATAGGTCACTGGGGAAGGACCCCGTTGTTGTTGTTGATATAGTGTATTAGGATCATAAAATGTATTGGGATTTTGGGCTTTCCAAGGTCTTTTAGAAGGGTATGGTTGTTCTTGTGAGACTCCTCCTCCCCTATACATGGCTTGTAGCTCAAGCAAGGTTGGACACTCAGATGTGGGGAGTTCTAGTGTACACAAACCACAGATTTCTATGACATTTAATGGGCATTCTTTCTCGTTGTTGTGCTTCTTTCGACATCTATGACAAAATATTGCTAAAGCAACTTCTTCTTCTTGTTTCTTTTTCAGTTTCAGAGTATCTAACTGGTTACTTATTGTGCTCAAGATGTATGTTTTAAAGTTCTCCAATAAGTTTCCTAACTCAGTTCTGGTGACAGTCCCTAAGCTTTGTTTTGTATTTCTGCTAAAAGGATCTCTTGGTCCTTTGCCTATTTTAGCTTGTCCTCTTGAGTATCTCCTACAATAATCTGCAATTTCTGAAAAAGGCTTTTGGTGTACATCTCCTGAACTCAACAAGTTTAAAACTTCTATGCAATCATCTCTGAGACCTTTCAAGAATACAGTTCTTACTACAGTTGGGTCTATGGTGAATAGTTTTGACTTTTGATAGTTGTATAAGAACCTTTCTAAATAGTCTTCAGGGCTTTCATCTTTTGTTTGCTGCATTTTAAAAATGTCATTTTTAACATTATCCTTACAATAGTCTTGGTATTTTCGTAAAAATGTGTCTTTCATTTGATCCCAAGAGAGAATTGTATTTTCTCCTAAGCTCATGAACCATCTTAAGGCTGAATCTTTCATTGTAGTAGGAAAGAGATTAAGTTTTTGGGCATCGTCTGAGTAGTTATAGCTTCTACATAATATGTCAAACTCGAATAAAAATAAATCTGGATCTTCAGTTGACATACCTTTGAAAGTGGGTAACGATGATAGTGGGATATTCTTCATGTTGATGTTTCTGGAAATATCCAAGATTGGAAACCCAAAAGTCTCGGTCTCTGTGGCTGCATTTCCTTCTTCTTCTACCATTCTACTGATGGATGGTTCAGAAATTGGATTTTCTATGTCTCCTAAATGTTCAGCAGACTCACGTTCTGTCTGTCCCAATACTTATTCTTCCGTTTTAAGTTCTCCTTCTGGAGCCTCGCTGGATCCCCTTGAATTTTTTGTTGGTGGAATGTTTCCTGCACCAGTGTCAGTTGGATTAGTGGGGGGGGTTGTTTTTGAATCTTTGGAGCTTACAAATCTACCCTTGTTATCTCTATATCTATGCATAAAATGGAAATTTGATTCTTTAACTGAATTGAAATCCTAATTCTATATAGAAGGTAAGAAGGCAACCTGGCTTCGGAGAACCCCACTCTAGTGCCCATGTGGCTCTTCACTGACATCTTAAACGTTTTATCCTCCTCCCTCAAGCAGCCTTAAAAAAAAAATTTATACAAATAATCTAGGCTAAAAATCACCTCCTACCGTTTGCAACTCCCCGACAACGGCGCCAAAATGTTGTGCCACTTATATGTTTAGTATAATGCACTCACTAATTATCAATCCGGGATTCGTAATCAACAGAGTTACAAGACACCAGTAAGAAAGGTAATTTCTAATGTCACGAGTATAGAATTAAACTAGATTATGCATGCTGGAAACAAATCAAAATAACAAACTGCAATGCACTTTGGTTGTCTTTCACAGAGAGGCTATCCACTCCATTATGGCACATGCAAGTATGAGATGGAGTTGGTTTGACAGATCAAATCTGCTATCTGACCCAGAAAACTAACTATCCAATCCACACTTCTGAAAGGGAAATCACACATCAATCATCAGGACATAGCATGGGTAGTTCAATAGTCAATATACTGAGTATGTTGTGGTTCACAATGTACTGTTGTGGACTTCACTAGTTCTCCTTCAAATATGTTTGACCACTGCTACCAACATTCATGTCTAAAAACCAAATTCATAAAAATAGAGCATATACAAAAACAGAGCAAGTAAAGATCTCTAAACAATTATATAATAGAAATCCTAGTCTAAGTTGTACTGCTATCATCTAACATAGTCAAAGCTTCAACTGATTTAATGTTTACACTACTAAAAACAAATGCTAATGCTAATCTACGAAGATGTTGACCTTTGTTGGGTGGTGGGCCCTTGCCGCTTCAACAGGTCAGCTACTGAAGTCTACAGGAGGCTTATCTTCAACCCACACATTACTCTCACTCAAATCTCAAAACATAACATCAAACGTTTGTTTAACAACTCAACTCATATTCAATCATAGACAATCAAGACATGGAGATAAATGGCGTTCTTCTATTAGTCTTCACTCAGAATATGTCTTGCAATATCATACGTTTTTCACATGCTGGTAATATGCTAACTCTCCTACACTTCCACCATCCTTTCCACGGCTATTTAATAGTCTTAGTCGTGAAACACAAGGAGGTGAAATGATTTGCAAATCAGTCAAATGTTTAAATTTAATTATTCGGTTACATCTTTTAGCTTCATCCTCATGACACGAAGTGCATGAGGATGAGGCAATCAACAAATCTATTCTAACATAGCCTTGCTAAAGCAAATAAACATCCACCAGTTGTCTTGGGCGATCTGGGGCTAAACTTGGTACATTTGGCTCTCTATATTGGTACCGGATTGTGACAGGTAGATGGTACCGAATCACAACAGTGCGCAAATGGTGGTACTGGATCATGACAGTCCACGACCGTTGGTACCGGATCGCAATAGACGAGATTTTAGTAACAGATGTGTTTGGTACCAGATTCGGACAGTGGCAGTCTTGGTGCGCAAGTACCGGATAGCTGAGTTGGTACATAAACGCTTGATATCTAGAGGTCAAAGATTTATACATGGTAAATTGAAGCATTAGTACATGAAATATTTAATTCCTTAACTCTATAAACCACAAAATGAATGAAATAACCATACTTTACCTTATGACCTTATCACTGGCTAATGGTAGTGTTCTTGTCATTCACCCAGGTTTTAGGTAGGCCAAAAAGGTATAGATGAAGAGTATAATAGGGTAATGGGGATGTCAATTTCGGGTCTCAACAAGATTTCCTCTTGATTTTGTCTCTCTTCCAATTGCATTGCAATAGTCTTTTCCTATTGGGCAAGATCTTTTGTTTTTCCTTAAATGATGATTTTTTGTTGAAGCTCTTCCATTTTGGATTCCAAAAGTTTTTGGGCCTGAAATATGTTCCCAAAGACTGATCTATTCCACGATTTGATGCTTTGTTTGAGCATATTTAGGTATTGTTGAAAATGATACATAAGAAATCTTGAGTCTACTTGGGCGTCATTCCATCAGACTTTGACATTGTTGAGGAAGTTTGGGTGGCAGAGCAAAAAAAATTCAAGCCCAAAGGGCCTTTTGCAGGGCCTGCTATGAGTGTCTAGGGAGAGGCAAATTGGCCAATGGTCCGAACCTACGACAGGAAGAATGGTGGGTTCCATGTGCATCCCGATGAGCATGAGTGTTTCTGAAATCAAGAAGTGGTCTAGCCTACAAGAAACTCATTGGGATCCCCCTCAAAAAAATTTCCAAGTGTAGATGCCATTATTGGTCTCCAGATAAATTAATTATTTGTTCCTTATGAAGCCTTTGAAGGCTTAATTTTCAAGATGAAGGCATCATACACCTCCTTTCTTATCATCCAAGGAAGTAATGAGATTGAAGTCACCTCCAATGATCCAAAAGCATCGATGGACTAGATCGAAAATGCTTTGAAGTTGGTGGAGGAACTTGATTTTTTCCCCAAGTTGTTGGGGTCAATAAACATTGTTAATGAACCCAAAGGCGTCTTCGACTATAGGTGGAAAACTTGTTGTGATGTTGTATTTGGTGCAAAAAAAGTTGTCAACAAGGACATTGTCGAGGTTCCATAGGATAGCAAGGCCACCCTCCATTCCTATGGAGTCTATGGCCATGGAGCAACCATTTTTCCAAATATTGGAAATAATGTTATCCAAAACAACTCTAGAGCATTTGGTTTCTTGGAGGAGAACAATATTCGATGATTATGAATGTAACTTGTTTTGTAAGAGCCTATGCTTGCTCTTACCATTGAGGCCACAAATATTCTATGAGATCACTTGAATTGGAAATTAGGGGAGGGTTGAAAGGTATCTTTTATTAGTCCATTATGCCCATGGTTACCTAAAATATCTCTAATTTCTTTCAGGAGCTTAATATTGGATTTCTTGCCTCATCGCTTATCTTCCTTGGGATTATTTTTAGGCTTGAACTTGTTGGGATGTATGTTGAGATTCATATTTGAGCCTGAATTCGTCAAAGTACCAAGGGCCTCCTTTTTTTGAATGTGTAGGGCTCTACAAACTCGCTCGATATGTTATGGAGGTATTGATTGCATATCTTTCCTTCAGACTGCATCAATGATACTCTCCAGGTCAATACCATCTAACTCCATCTCATCTAGCTCTAAGTTCAAACCATCCTCACCCTTGGGAACCATAAGGATGTCTTCCAAGGGGGGAATGTCAGAGGGGAAGACAAAGGTTTTAGGTTTTTTGGGATCTTCTAGATTGGGAGAGGGATCGGGGGATTTTTGGCTCTTGGGGTTGCCAGAGGAGGGATGCTTATTAGAGATAGCGGGTGAGTAAGTGGGTAGAGAGTTGAGAGCCTCAAAGGTTTTTTTGAGATCAGAGTTTTGGAGGGACCAAAAGGACCTTGGGAGACAAGTTTTTTTTTGGATCTACGTCGAGTTATTATCTTGGTGAAGCCATATTTGGCCTTTGCAGGCTCAAATTTGGAGGATTTGGGGGGGTTTATAAATGGGAAGTCTCGATATAGATGGCCATGTTCATGGCATCAGTGGCAGCGAAAGGGAATAAACTCGTAGTCTAGGGTTTGAATCCAATTTGATTCTTGGAAGCCTAAGCAGATGGATTCAAGAATGGGTAAACAATAAACATATAAAGTTGGATGATCACAGATTGAGATGAAAAAAAAAAGGAAAAATGCTTCGAAAAGTGTACTCACAAAAATTAAATGGAGTTTGATGGATGGATTCCTCTGGTTGTTATTTGAAACACCTTCATAAATATAGCTAGAACTTGATCCTTTCCAGTGCAACTGCTTCTTGGTATATCATGCTTTACCCGAAGTAAAAATATCTTATCTTTTATAGCTTTGCACTCAAAACATAACTCTGTATTGATGTCAAATGATATTCATTATCATTAACAATGTTAACCAACCATCATTTAATTTCTTCTTCAGGGAAGTTAGGGAGATTGTCAAACTCACTACCCCATGAAATTTTGAGTATGTTCAACTCAAACTCTAGTTATTATTTAGTTAACAATGTAGATTCTCTAATCAATGGTGGGCCCTCAAGTTCCTTAACTATATAAAGTGATTTAAAAAATGAATCACTTATTTTTCCCTCAATATTTTTACAACTTGCAATTAATTCCTACAGGACCTCTATTCTTGCTAACAAAACAACTTTTATTTGTTTGATTTTATTTTTTGAGGGTAAATCTTGTTGCTTACTGTAAAAGTCAATCATGTAATTAGAAATGATTTCTAAGTTAATTTAATTTAGAAATTAAACACATAAATATAATTTAGAAAGGATTTCTAAGTTAAGATTTGTTCTTCTATTGCATATGATCATTAAAGACCAGGTTGATCTTTAGTGGGATTGTCAGTTTTGTGTATCTTTCTTCTTTTGAACCTAACCATCTAAATCTATATCACTAGCCATAGAGTTTTGTTTGCCTGACTTGCTACACATAGGAGAGTGATCTCAATAGCTCAAACCTTAAACCATATTGAGATCAAGAGTGTGACCCTTCCATGTGAAAACCTTAACCATTATTGAGCATTTGAAACAAGATGTGATAGGCTTGTTCCTAAGGAAGTCTAGGAACAACTTCTAGCGCTATCATCTTTTGGCGTCGTTGTCGGGGACAAAGATGAAAATCTTCGGAGAACTGCATTGATTAGATCCAACTTTAGATGGTGAACTGAAGTCAGACACATACAGACTACAATAATATTTCACCTGGAAACTCCACAAACCAAGACTGCACTGGACAAAAAATCCTGCTAACAGAAAAATGAAAGCACGGAAGGGAAAAACCAGGTATCAACTCATTAGCTTTCTCAATGAAATTTTGTTCTTCTTTATCAGCTCGTTCCTATCTTTCCCTTTGCATGTAAAAAGGATCATCCCATGTTTTGTTTATTCAGATGATTGTAAGCCTACAAATGCATATTCTTCACTGATTAATGAAGATTTGTCCTTTGCATGCACTATTGACCTTGATTTAATCCCATCATATGAACCTATTGATAACGTTGACGCCTATGTTTCAATTTCTCCTGAAGTTGACTCATATTTTAAACTTGTGGATTACGAAGTTGATATACCTTCTGAGGTTCCTGTTGAACCTTACAATCAGCCAATTGACCTTTGTGTTCAGCCTACTAAAGCTCAATTAAGAATCAGAGAAAATTTTAAACCTCTCAAGCTGCCTCCTATCCTAAATGCTTACTCTCCCATGTTTTTTGAATACCTTCCTATGTTCAAAGGAGATGATCATATTGTAGCTAAAAAGCACATGGAAGATTTTGAGGATTTCGTTGATAATTTTGAAATCATGCATGAGGATATTATCTTAAGGTTATTTTCCAAATCCTTGGTCGAGGATGTTGCTTTGTGGTTTAGAAATCTGAAGGCTTGTTCTATTTGTTTGTGGACTGATTTTCATCATATTCATGAGATATTGGGGTGAAAATAAATCTATTGATCAGTATATATCTGAGTTTTATGCTCTGAAGAAGAGAAGAAATGAGACTGTCACCCAATTCAACTGGAGATTCCACAACTTCTACCTTAGCATGCCTGATTGCATTCGACCATCTGAAGTTGATGTCGAGTTGTTTTATATTGTAGCTCATCATCATCTTGTTTTGGTTTTATTCCTCGGAGAGAGAAAGTCTTCATCTTTAGAGCAGGTGTATATAGATGCAAAAGAGATTGAAAACAACCTCCAAGCTTATGGAAATCTCTCAAATCAAATATTGGTTGAAGATTTGCACGCACATAAATTGAAGGAATAATATGGACAGGAGGAATCTACTATGAGCTTGCAATTGTTTCAGCATGTTGGTGCATCATTTGCATATTTTAATTTCTTTTTAGATCTTGAAAGTATTAAATCTGATTTTTATACTATTCAAAATGTAGATGTACGTGTTCATAAATTACATCAGCAAGATGAATTTACTTTTACAGTTGAATGTTTCCCTAATCATGAGCATGAAGTTGTTTCGTTTATGAGGATGATCATGAAGGTTATTTTGCAGATGATGATTTGCCTTGTGGAAAGTTTTTAGCTGATCATAGTAGGAATATTTTTAATCCTACTATTAAAATGTCACATGATCATTTTGTAAAAAAAGAAGTGGTTGCTCCCAAATGCCTGTCCATTCATACTGCAAATCAGAAGCCCTTTTGTGTTTATGATAACATGCAAGATTATATGTTCTTGAATTTTAGTCAAGAGATTTCACTATAGGAAGACAACCAACAAGTAGATGACATAGGGAAGATTTTATATCACCAGAAACTATGAAGGAGCAACTTAGTCCTCTTATTTAGCTAGATTTTTGTCATATCATTCATGATCCTATAGCCATATATATGGAGTCCTTTTGTTTGGAAGTCTTCAGTATTGGAGATTTCGCCAAGCCAGTAGATTGCAGCTATAACTATCAACTGCTCATCGATTTTTTGTTGCATTTGTTGCCTCTTTTATGGGTTTACTTGAAGAGTTGTTTGCAAAAAATTATATTCACCAATCAGATACTTACCTGGATGCACTGGAAGCATGACTTCACTTGAGCAAATTGGAGAGTTGGTTAGAGTAAGGTAGCGTAGATAATAAGCTCGCTTCCCAAGCATTTGGATTGCATCATTATGTTCATTTTCAACAGTTCTTTCAGATTTCTTGGATAAGTTGCGGAGTTGGAGGTATGGTAGTGGACAGTTGCAGAAGTTTGGAAAGAGGTGAATGACTCCATAGCCCAATGGAGCATTGTTGCAACTTTTCTTTCTATTTTTCAAAGTTCAATTTTAAGTCTTCATGTTGACGTGGTTTGAGTAAAGTTTCGCTAGACTTTACAAGCTTAGCAGTTACCATTTACAGAATAAAGATGGCATAAAGCCCATTGGATCTAAGACACGGGTCTATCAAAGTTCTTGGAGTTTCACAGGGAGAACTGTTTCGAAATTCGGAGATCAGCATGCCTCTCGACATACCGAAACGCGAAACTGCGAAGAACCTGAGAGTTTCTATTTCGGGATTTCGGGAGTTTCTATTTCAGGATTTTTGCATGGTAAGCAAAAACTTCAACATCACGAAGTCCCGAATGCCGAAATACCGAAACCACAACTTAATCTAAGTCGTTGATTAGAGCGAGATTGTGGACCGTTGATCCGACTCCATTTCGGAGTTTCGGATACCGGGAGTTGGAGGAGTCAAGAATCGAGACTCTTCATCACAGGAGTCCCGAAGTTCCGAAATGCGAAATACCGAAATGGGAAATCGTAAAAGCACTTTATGGATAAGCACCTGGTCATAACCTATGGTCACATCGATGAAGGCTCGAGGAAGGAGCTAGTGCAACCAAGCTCCATTTCGGAGTTTTGGGGATCGCGACATGAAGCATCAAGAAACTTCACCACAGGAATACCGAAATGCCAAAATCGCGAAATGCGAAATGTCGATATGTCGAAACGCCGAAAAACCTTTTTAGTGAAGATTTTGGGGTTCGTGACTTGGAATGTTGAAACACTTCATCACAAGAAATATCGAAACACCGAAATGCGAAATGTCGAAACGGCGAAATGCAAAACGCTGAAATACCGGGGATCGGGACTTGGAGTATTGAAACACTTCATCACATAAGTGTCGAAACGCCGAAATATCTTTTTGGTGTAGGCAGTGGTTACCGTCGATGGTCATGTGAGAGAGAGGAGCTAGCACGAAGCTAAGCCCTATTTCGGGGTTTCGTAACTTGAAGTGTCAAGACTCTTCGACACAGGATTTCCGAATTGCCGAAATGCGAAATGCAAAATGCATTTCGATTAACCTGTGGTCATGGCCAATGGACATATGGGTTAGCACAAGTGGCTTACCAAAGCGCTCAAGGGTTACTCCGTGCTGAAGAATTAAAACAGATGTATGTTCATCGAACGGTGTTGGTTAAATGTTTAAACTGATCATG
>JASDQU010736719.1:331693-368090 GCA_032191745.1 Picea mariana | reverse complement strand
CCAAGTGTAAAGAAAAAAATAAGCATTGCTAAGATAAGAACAATTTCTCATGAGCTCCATATTCCTGAAACTTCATGGGATGAAAGAGTGTGTCACCTTTGTGACACTAAGAAGGTTGAAGATGAAAAAGGTTGAAGATGAAAAGCACTTTCTCTTAGATTGTCCAGCCTATACCCATATTAGATCTCATTTTCAAAATATTTATCACACTACCAACCTTCCTAACCTCTTAACTCAACATAAATATGGTGATCTTGGAAAGCTTCTATTAATGCTTTTAAAGCACATAAACAAAATTCTAAAAAATCACAAGTAATCACTTACCCTCTTAAGATTCGATAAACCAATTCTATTCTACTAAACTCATCATCATCATCATTTAGTTATATTTTATATTATTAAAGAGTTATATTTAATATAGTTAAAGAATTATATTTATTCAAAAGTTCAGAAAAAATTTATACTTCATTTTTATTTTAAAATTTGTATTTTATTTTAAATTAATTAAATATATAACCAAAATTTAAATAAAACAACTTATTTAAAATAATAATAATAATTTTGAATATTTATTTAAATTTACTTATATAAAAATATATAGAAAATTGATATTCTCCCCCCAAAAAACAACGAAACACTCTCTCATATATATATATACACACACACGATGAAGAGTTGAGTTGGGTGCCTAAGACAAAAATAAATTATTTGATTTGAATATTGGGAAATGTTTGAAGTGATACCGTAATAATTTTGTTTTATACTATTAAAAATGAAAGTGATATAGTTATTTTATAATAGAATTTTTTTTTATGGAAAATATTTTTTCATAATAAAATTTGTTTATGATAAAAAATAATATTTATTCTATTTTATTATGCATGACTTTTGTCCATAAGAAACATTCCAACGAGTGAGGTGTGCCCTAAGATTTAGGATGTGAAGATTATGAGAGGGCCCATATTGATATTGATGTTATTTCTTCAGTTTGGTTGCGGTTAACACTATATACATTTTACCATGACTCAGTAACCGTGATTTACTTCTCCATATAATGTTTATTTAGTTTTTAATCATATTTACAAAATGTTAAAAAATGTTTTGTATATAAGTTAAATTTTTATTTTTTCTTATTTTATTTGTATGTGTATGTGAGTTATTATGGCGTATACTTATTGATAATGGGCATAATTAATGATCTTTTAACTTTATTTAACTTTAAACCCTAATTTGATGGCTCCAAAATCAATGGGTCAGATTTATTGTTCATAACTTTCTTGCATTTATCAAGGCATCCGTTAACATGTTTACTTTTTAACATTTACATAATCACATTAAAAAATTACTGTAAGGATATGTAATTGCCACGTTCCATTTATCAACCTAATGCAACCAAACGTAGACGTTTTATATTGAGGGCACACGTTCTTCGCGAGTTAGCAGTTGTGCGAGTTTATAATGCAGTCTGAGTGAACCTAATGGTTAAGAACATGTGTTTCCTCTTAAAAGGTTACAGGTTCAAATCCAGAGAAGAGTAGGGTATGTTGGCTTGGTAGTGACCTTAAAATAGATTATTATTATATAAAATATTTTTTTATAATTAAATATAAATAATAAGTTATTTATGCAAAATAAATCTCTTATTAATATTATTAATATTAGTAATTTTCAAATTATTTTACAAATTTAAAAAATGAAATTGAAACTAGTGTTCATGGACATTATGATTATAACCCATTTCCTTCGTATGTCTAAAAAAGTGAGATTGACACAAGCATTTACAAGATTGATGAAAAGGGATTGATTAACACTAAGTGAAGAAAATATTGGACTGCAATTATCAATCACTTATAAGGGAAAGAATTGAAATTCAAAAATATAGAAAAATAAATACATAGTATCATTTATTATATATACAACAACTAGTAAACTCATAGGAAGACCCATCTTTAAGGATGGATTTTTTTTTTTCTCTCATGGTCAAATCCACTTATCTATATATTCAATTTGAGAAACCTTGAGAGGTACGTTTTCTTTGACATACCTACTCAAAGTTTTTTGTTTTCCTAATAGTCAAGTTTAGTTATCATTTTATTCCATTTGGAAGTCAAGTTTAGTTATCATTTTATTCCATTTGGAAGAACTTCACAAGTATTGAACTTTTTGAACTATTCAACTAAATTTTTTTTTGTAATTCACTTAATACTCATTTCCATTCTATTATGTTTTTAAATGATTTCACACTTAACTATTTTTTTATTTTTATTTTTTCCCATATTCAAACTCACTTATATTTTTACAATTTAGAAAACCTCAACAAGTATTGTATCCTTTAGCCTATTAATTTAGAGAATTTAATAGATCCACTTTAATAGTAGTTGTCATCCTAACGTGTATATGAAACACACTTAACCATAGATATTTTTAGTTTTCCCATGTAAACAAGAAGCTTATCCATCTATCCTATTTTGAAAATATTAGCAAATATTATGCATTCTCATGTATTTATTTCCAGTGCTTGGGATGTATCTGGACAATGAGCACTTATCATTCTATCCATGGAAACATTAACAAGTTTTGAACTTTTTGACCCTATTCATTTGATAGTTCTTTTATCATACACTTAGCACTTATTTCTCAATTATCTATAATGGAATTTTTTTCATTATTGTTCAAATATAACATTTTAGTGTGGTTTTTACACAAATATTTTAACTATGGAGTTGTTATGATATACTCAATATTTAACTTGTTACTTTAGTTAACAAATTTATTTTAATTCATTTTACTAGTTACAATCTCACTTCTTTAATAATTTAAATATGACTTAATCTTAAACAAATATTTAAAATTTTCAAAAATTGATCATTATAATTAATAAAAAAATATATTTCCTATATTGTAATGAAAAATCTCTTTATATAATTAAACAAATGATTGTAAGATCTATGTAACTTCTTAAATCATCAAAATTATGGTAATCTTGGAACTCTCAATGTTTTTTCTACATATAAATACAATTTTAAAGAAATGAAAATAATCTCTTATTTTCTTAAAGTATAATCATCATTATTTTCAAGAAAAACATTTCAATTAAAAAATATATTAAAATACAAAATTAAATATTAAATATGAATAAAGATATTCAATTACATAACTACAAATTATTTTGATAATCATTCCAAAACAATTGACACTCTGGGTTAAAAAAAATTGAATATTTAAATTTTATTAAATACATTAAAAAAAAATTAAAATTTTAAATATTTCATTTTTAATTATTAAAATACTAAATAAAACTATATTATAAAAAAAATCATAATATAAAATGTACATACAACCTTTAATGAAGTTGCATTCAAATAAATTAAATGTAATTTATTCCATTGACACGTGACCTAAGTAAGGAAGTTTATTAATCTCCGTTAATGAAGCCCATTAGCTTCTACCATGTACGAGAGACCTTTCATATTTAGCTCAAATTGAAAACGAGCATAATTATAATGTATGAAAGTACGTTTATTAGAAATTTATTTTTGAGGTTTTTTCTTAAGGAATTTAGAAACTTACAAGAATATGTTAAATGTAAAAAAGTTTACCTCAATTAAAATTGTTATAGGTGGAAAATCCTCTCAAATTAAAAATTTGGTGAGAAATTTTAGGTCCTGAATTAAATAAGTAAAACTATTGGAAAACAATTGTTACGCTTCACATTTCAAATTTATGCACGATGCTTTGGTGCACTAAATACTATTTTTGATTCATGAGACTTCGCCGTCCATCATTACCGTATTCTTTTGATTGAGAAGGTGGGTGAACATTCCACATTATTGGAAATTAAATTTATTGAAATTAAAATTAAAACTACAAATTATGTTTTTTAAAGCTTTCCTACAACAAAGTTATTATTATTATTATTTCTTTTAATATGATGAGCTGTAAAGTTTTTATGAAATTAGTTTTTTTTTTCATAAATTTAAACAAAATAGGTTTTTTTTTTTTGTTTAAATTGGATTTCTAAATGTATAAATAGATTTTGTGTGTTGAAAAACTCTGAAGTATTTTGATTATACAAATTTATTCATTCAGAGTGTGCTAACTCTGGAGCAATATTCTCTCCCAAGTTTTTAGGCGATGCTGTTTTAAAATTTCCTGCCAATCTAGAAGTCTGATTAATTTTCTGAACATCTTGGTTGGTTTAAAATGAGGCAAAACCCCTGGGTAAGGTTCTGAAATACATGTAACTTTAATCCATGCCAAACTCAAGCTACCCCTAGAAATCTGACAGAATTCTGACCTATTTTTTAATTGAAAAAAAGAAAATATTACTCCCAAATTAACTCACTCCCTCAACTCTACAGATTTTCCATTCCACACTAAATTTCTAACAAAATCAAACTAAAAAAATCACCCAAAAATCGAAAAGTAAAAAGTTTTCACTAAGCTATACGCTAATCTTAAAAGCGTCCCTTCTAAGATAGCAACGATAAAAACGCACAACCAGCGTTAAAAAAATTTCAAACGTTAATTCAGTGGATACGGTGTTTGTCAGATATTAATTCAGTGTACCGTGTTTCCAGTTTTAATGCTTTTGACTTTGTTATACACGGGCGACTCATCGCTACGAATTTTTTTTAGCTGTACGCCTCTGCTTTACTCTCGTACGAATCAGCCTTTATGTCATATTCTTTTCATCGACTATTCAACACCAATACCAAGTGCATCACTGATCATTCATATTGTTACAAGTGCGCCTCTAATCATTCATTTTATCTCTCTGTTTCTGGTTTCTTTTCAGAGATGATTCTGGTTCAAATTATGTGGCTGCAATGATAATAACAGTAAAACTGTAATTTCATCACGATTTAAATATCTTTTGTAAGTTAAAATTTTCAAAGTCATTATTTAGACAACAAATAATCAAATTAGAAAGCATTACTTACAGAATTCCCAATAGAGCAACTAAATTTTTTTTATTTACCGAATTTCCAACAAATCCATTAAAAATGTTGCGATCTAATTAATCGTTGGACAACTCGCAAGTCAACAGTTATGGAAATCCTCCCAACAACGCGATTAATTAAGCAATTGTTTAATTCTACCCAAACGAATGAGGTATTAGGTTAATACAGCGGACCTTAAATTTTGTGACATTCATCCATCCAAACTTTGATGTACCATAAAGCTTTTAATTGAAATCCGCAAAGCTCTGCAATTTGTGCAAATTAAAGCAACTTATTTGAACTTTCCTTTATTACCCTACTAATGATTCCTAATCAAGTAGTATCAATTATGTTTCCTATGGGATCTGTGGGATCTGTAGAGGGTCTTCCAGGAGAAGTGTGCTTATAGACCTTTCCTCCCATTCATCTTCGGATTCCAACAGTAGCAAGCTCAGTGGCTGTGCGCTTGAGTTTTCTAAGCAATCAAGTTCAGGAATCCAATTTTCGTGCTGTGCGCTATTGAAGAATTCTTCCATTTCTTGATCATCAGGCACAGTAAAACTGTTAACGCACTGCATGTTGCTTTGATCACAGCACATATCTTCAAACCCATTTGTCTCTTTGGTTAATGAAGCTGGTCCCCTGTGGAACTCTTCTGAAGCAAAATCTGTCGAACAGTCGGACGGAGAAGGGAGCAGATTGCAGTCTGGAGAAGATAGATCGTTCAAATACAATAAACTCTCTGCTAAAGTAGCTGCATCTCCTGCAAAATGATCGGAATCAGGTGATTGCTGGTCCGCTAAATTTGAGGTAGAAGAGGTACAGTTTGTAGCTTCAGTTTGGATAAGGTTATCGGTCGTTGCAGAAGCAATGCGCTCGGATTGTTCGTTTGTGATGGAATCATTCACAGGTACGCCGCGCCATGAGGATTTCGTCGTTTCTTTAACATTACACAATTTGAGGGCTTTACCTGATATACAATTACTGCAGTCATCACCATTATAGCCGTTTGGTCTTATTATATCAGAGTGTCTCACGGCCGTTGTTATTTTCACTGCAGTGGCTTTGAACACACGAGTTTGGACTGGAAAAGGAGATTTTGAGCTTGAAATGAGATTTTGCGAAGTCTTGTGTTGAGATTCGTTCAATGACAGCTTCTTGCTCAGATGAGTGTTCCAGTAGTTCTTGATTTCGTTGTCGGTTCGACCAGGCAATCGTCCTGCTATCAGCGACCACCTGCATGGATCCAAATATATTAAATTGGTGTATGAGATCTCTTGTTTGTTGTTGTTTGTTGGACAAGGGATTCCTTCAGCTCAGCGATTTGACTGGTAAAGTTTACAAAGGTATACATACCCTACCCCTCTGGATTTGTACTTATTTTAAGAGGAAACACATGTTCTTAACCATTAAATCCACTCAAACTGTATAATACTCGACCATTAAAACTAATCCTCCAAACTCTACTAATTTACATATAATGTTCCACCATTCTCTACATACCGATTGCCAAGAAGGCGATGCAGCCTGATAATGAGCTCCTCCTCGTCGGGGCAAATGTTTCCGCGTTTAATGTCGGGACGAAGATAGTTTAGCCAGCGTAGTCTGCAACTTTTTCCRCATCTCTTAAGACCTACAACACAAATTCTCTCCGCTCATTAGCCTCTCAATACATATTTATGTCTGSATCAAGAATACTATAACAGATTTTCTGAGATTCACCTGMTTTTTTGGGAAGATTTCTCCATCCACCATCGCCATGAATTCGGATGTATTCGGAGAGAATCATATCCTCCTTTTTGGTCCAGGCCCCGCGGTTGAGYCCTTCTTTTGAGCAGCAAGGAGATCTACCCATCTTGGAATTTCTTCGTCTGTAACTCCAAAGCTAACGYTCTACACTRCAGGGAACAKYCACGGGCTTGGACTGGYCTGGGCTGGCCTGTCTACCTGTCCACCATATATAGAAACAATTAGCCACTGCCTCCTGAAAGAAAACGTTACCGCAGTAAATCTGTYGCTAGTGCTGAGCATGTGACTCCATCATTATTCTACTTTATGATTTCGACGAGCAAATCTTATATTAACTCAAATATGGTTGTCAACTTGTCACCGTTGCTGTTTCCATCGAGTGCAGTAGAAAACAAAAACATTGTCAGAATATTTTAATTTACAGGGAGAAAAACAACAGATAAACGACACCTGTAGTCAAAGCTAGTATCATGCGGGGTATTGGTTTGAAAATCAATGCATTATTAAAATCAACAGCAGAATCATTTCATAGGACGACGGACAATGATCACTGAGATCACGGCATCCATTTAATTCAGCCTCAGAACGTGTGGACTTTAGAAATCAGAAAATCGTGGGATATCGTCAATTCAATGAAGAACATGGACATCGGATCATTGGAAAATCTATGAATATTCCTCGGAGGACGCTCAGCTGCCATTCTAACAAGATAGAGAGAGGGCGAAGCACAACTAACGTTCTCCCATCCGAAGATCCAAAACATGAGGAGAAGCCCAGCTAACTCGCCATTGGCGACCGTTTGTTGTCGATCGAGACGTCAATCTTCACGTACCGCTCTCGTTTCTTCCAGATCTTACCGTGCCGCGTGAAGACACCTAACCAGACGGGATGGTTTTCGATGTTCTTCTGTGGTAGATGATACCTAACAGCATTTAAATACATCATAATTCAGAAAAATGCATGTTTTTTGCATGGGTTCCATTGGGCACAATGTCTCGTTTGAGATGGACAGTCACCGACTCCATTCACAGGGGAGGGACGCCTAATCAGGGCTGGAATTTCAAATTTATCTTACCTGTCAAGTGAAATTTTGATAACGGTCATTTGTTTTTCATGCCCGTCATTTTACCTTTTACTTCAAATTCATGAGTGTCAAATTGTCTTGTGTTATTATATGTAAATTTGAGTAGGTGGATATTCAATTAACTATTAACACTTTATGTGAACTAGGAGTATGGACTAATTAAATTTTAAGGATTGGGAGTCTGAAACTAATTAAATTTTGTTTATTGTTAAACTTAATCCTCCAACAAATCTTTACCCAACCCCTCTTCAGTGTGAGGCCTAGGTAGGTGACACACTATAGTAAACTAAGCACCTAGAATTTATGACGGGTACACTATGAAGTGAAACGTCAAACTGACGGGTTGAAGATTTTTATACCGGTAAATATTGACGTGTGGATTTTGTATCCACGTGTCATAGAACGTCAAATTCCAGGCCTGCGCCTAATCTCTTTGTATTCACTCCTGCTCAGTCCTTTCCGTATCATAGACATCTTCCGTCCATCTGACATCATAAATAACCCTTTCAATTTTCTACCTTTTTCAGATTCTCAATGACATCATAAATAACCCTTTCAATTTCCTCCTTTTTCAGATTTTCAACTTTTTTATATATAGATAGTTGTATGCTAAAAATTATATGAAACGAGGATTTTTTTGGAGACGAGGAATTTTTAGATTTGTAGATTTACGTGATTATTTTTGTAAAATCAAATTACTCTTGAAGTTTTTCAGCATGTTGAATTCATTTGTACATTTAGAAATAGATTCTGAATAACAAAAAACAATAATTCAAATAAATTTAAGTAACTAGATTCCGGCGAAAAAAACCATTTCTTTGAATAGTTAATCAATACCTTTAGTTACGCTCACTCCATTAGTCTACACTTAGTGTAGTACTCTTTGCTCTTTGGATTTGAAGATAGGGTTCGACTTTCACTTTTGAATGCATGAGATATTTTGCCCAAATGACTAGTAAGTGTTATCATGTGATTGATATTGAATGAAGTCACGAAATTTGCCTCACAAGTGGATTTGAATTTCTATCACCATTTTGTGTCACTGTCACCCTTTCCTTTCGATAGGAGAATTTGATCTGTGTTTCCATCACCATTTTGTGTCATTGTCACCCTTTCCTTTCGATAGGAGAATTTGATCTGTGTTTCCATCACCATTTTGTGTCACACTTTGAAGAGGAGAATTTGATTTGTCTCTCCACCATTTTGTGTGCATGTGAGACGAATTTATTTGCTATCGTTGAAATCAAGGTGTACTTACCAAAAAGATATGATATATATTAATACCAAATACCTAACTATATTAATTATAACTCATTAAAGTAAATCTTTCAATTTATATCTCTTATGTTATCTTATAAGTTTATGCTAATTATAATTTTGGGTGACTTGAATACGCAATCATCTTTCTTGGTTATGTTATGAGAATTCTATTTTTTTTTTTATGTGATTGCGAGTATCAGAAAGTTTTTCTACGTGGTTGTGAGTATTGGATAAACTTCACTGAATGCAAGATTATAGGGGCTTCATTCTAAGAAAGTTTTTCTATGTGGTTGTGAGTATTGTAAATCTTGCTTAAGATAAACTTCCTTGAATGCAAGATTATAGGGGTTTCATTCTAAGTCTAGAGATTTGCTTCAATAACCTCATATTGTATAGAATAATGTTGTGTTTTCTCATTAACATTGATTTCCAAATCCAAGGTAATATTTGACCACCATATGTAAGCAACATCTGAAATTGAATTATTCTAGAATTAATACTATCAACTATCATATATTCTTTAAGAAATGAAAATTAATAACATGCATGCAAAGATACATAAGAAGAAGATTAGAAATAAATAATTGTATTTTCATTTCTACATAAGAAATTAAAAAAAATCGAATTTCACTGGAACTTTCATTCAAAGATCTATTAACTACTCAAGATAGCTGAAAATAATTATAATCTTACTGAATGTGTGTAGCTTCTAAAAATAATGCAAAACAATCCATTGACCTTATCATAAACACAGGTTTGGAAAAAAATGTCTCTAACTCTCTCTGAGTTTCGAAATTAACTATAACAAGAAATAGTTCTTGGCACCAATTACCAAATTTCTTAAAAAACCATTGACCTTTGTTTCATGGTCGATTTTCTTATTTATCAAAAGTGAAATGCCTAAAAATAGTCTTGAATCTATTTTAAGTAAAGAAATAGGTATGACTGTGGACTAATCCATGTATATTCTTCAAGTCACCTTTTAGTGACTAGGAAACTACTCCATCAACTTTGCCTTTTCATATTTGAACCATCTGGAAAAAAGATCCTCACACGTGTGCGCATAGGGGAAACGATGTTGATCCATAGGCGCATTGAGCACCTCTCTCATCTCTGCTATGCGATGTGTGAACTTGTCTAGCTTGGAAATCACATGTTCTAGAACCACCGATGCTATGATTGGACTCTCCATAAACCTCCTAACCTACCCTCTTTCCAAGGTTGTTCTTTTGAGAACATTTGATTCATATTGTTGGTCCTGATAAACGTGTTGTTTTAATACATCATTGATGTATTAGAAATATTTTGGTGAACCCAACTCAGGGAACTAAGTTTCTCTCATCTTATCATTTATTTTTTGCCAGTTTCTAAGGCATTCCTCCCATATTTCTTACATTTTTCGGTGCATTTCAACAACTCTTTGGGCCCAATATTCAGTTTTCCTTTGTATTATGTCTATTCTATCATCATTGAGCATCCTATGCCATGATCTTCTCTTCCTCACCCCTTTTGGATTTAAACTTGGGCGAGTGTTTTGTGTGGTCGTTCTACCCATATCAACATATCCTTATGTGCTACAAGACATAGCGAAGTTTCCTCTTGGTAACTTAGAGTCTTGGCCATGAAAAAATCCCTACCCAATTTGTGCCTGGGTAAAATCATGAAGATGGGTGTCCATTTTGCTTGTTTTATGAGAAAAACAATTATATTTTTGCAAGTTCTTCAACTTCCGATAAACAAAAGTATTTTGTTATTTAGAATTTCACTTTACAGTAAAAACAAAACTTGTGAATAATTTTGTTAGCTTTCTACTAACTATTTTTCAAATATTTTTTATTGAGATTTGATATGTCAATTTGGGAATTGTTTGACAGTATCTTCCTTAAAAATGAAGGGAATGATAATGAGTTATGTTTTCCCCCAACAATGTATCTATGATTAAACTTTCGTTTTTAACAAATGAAATATATTGCAACAATCTATAAAGACTCTATTTTTTTTATGACTATAGTTTTGAATCTAACAATGAATATTATAATTTCTATTTTTTTTATGACTAGATAGTTTAAAAACTTGCAGATTTTAAACACATGTTTTCCCCCACCTTGTATCTATCTTAATTTTTACTTAAAAGTAAAATCTTAAAATACCCTTTGAAGAAAACAATTTAAGGATTTTGAATATAAATTTTCCATAATTTTCCACTATGTATTTTTAGAGATATGGATATTTCATTTCAATGAATAATAATGTCACCTGAAAATATTATGCAGTGATGTTTTTTATAAAATTAAATAAAATTAGATAAACAAAATGAAAACGAAAAAAAAATATATCCATTGAAAGTATATTCAATTTTGCAAATGCTGGTATCAATTCTGAAACTAAATTCTGAGTATTTACAGGAGTTTGCAACCTCCAAAGTTCAAGTAAGTTGGAGGGAATTATTAGGTTCCTGCAAACTATCTCGTTTGCAGGTTTTCGGTGAAAACAATTCTTTCGGTTGAAATCTATTTTGTTCGAATGAAATGTATTTTTTAACAGAATCCATAAAAAAAAAATGGATTCCTCACCTTTCCGCCGAAAAGTAGTTTTTTTAGCCAAAAGGTGGGTGAGACAATTCCATCGGTCGGGAAAAAATGAAGCCTGGACACATCATTTGGTTTCAATTGGCGCAAAATCATATAAATACGCTTTCGGTCGAACCTTTTTTACACAATTCACTCGTTCATTTCATATTTTGCATATGTGAAGCCCCTAAGAAAAAGTTTGAATCATCTTTTTCACTACTTCGAGGATCGTTTTCGTTGTTTTGAACAAGGTTGTTGATGTTTTGAATGGAAAAAAAATTATCTTTTTGAAGTTCAAGTTTTTATCAAGTTGTCCTATCCAATTCCCTCATAATCATCATCATCCTCTTCATTGTAAACTACCTCAATATAATGGACTTCACCTTTTCCCATACATGTATGGCCTCGTTCCATCATCTCTTTGCAACTATAGAAAATATTCTTCCTTCTTAGTTCTCTTCGTGTTTCCTCATCCAACATGTCCTTCCCTATCCATGTCTTCTGGGGAGGTTTTGACACCTAACCCTTTTGTGGAATATATTTCTTCACTAGTGACTTCTTGGATGTTGTGGTTGCCATATCCTGAGTCTTCATGATGGAATTTTGTACTGTGGTTGGTATAAATTCCTTTACCCAACCTCTCAAGGGTTCAACCAAGCCCTCAGTGAATAACATTGTCAGTCTCTACTAAAAAATAATAGTCACCATGACAACCATCCTATGAAATGCGGTGACATATGCCTCTAGTGTGCATGTCTACCTCTATTATGCCAATTTCCTGCAATGGATCTCAAATTCCTTCCTATCAAACCTATCCATTAACCTTTGGGTGAAGTCTATATATGGTGTGATGTTGGAATTTCTTGACATTACAAGTCTGTGGTACCACCACTCATTAGCTTCTCCCTCCAAGTGTAGACTGGAAAACTTTATTTTCTCTACCTATGTCATCAGGTTAAGTTGGAGGTAGGTTTCTGACTTGTGAGCCCGTTCTTTGGTCATGATTTGGGTAGATCTGTCAAAAGGTGTGACTATCCACTTCCTTATCTTGCGTACAAGGTCAAAATTCTAAGGGCTCTATCCCATCCTAAGATTGTTCCTCATTCTTAGGTTGTAGTAACCAGTGTAAGACATGTTTTCCTATGCCTCCTCCTCTAGTTCCTGATGCTCCCTGAGGTAGGAGTTGACCTCACCAACCTAATCTTATTGTTCCTGTGTTCCCATAGGATGCACCTTAAGGAAGGGTGGCAACACTGCTCTGGGTACCTTTCTGCTTCCTACCTGTAGGATGTTATGTGATGGAGTATAGGTATTGGTACCCTCAACATGGTTCCCATTGACAACTCCTTGGGTTCCATTCACCTGGTTCTCGGCAAGGAATTGTGCTAAGAACTACAAGAATTGTAGTTGCTCAGTGGCCATCTATTTTTGTCCCTTGACTATGGAATCCAACAGTTGTAGGGTATTTTCCTCACCATGGTCCCCCATTCCTCGTATGGCTCTGATTCTATTTGGTTTTCTTATTTTTCTCTTTCTGGTGACTCTCGAAAGGATGGTCCTCCATGTCCTTTTGTCCTAGGCATTACAGGCTGGAAAAATCACCAGCTTTGATACCATTATAATGTTCCCAACTAGGATAGATAGGAAAAATACGTTTGTTTCTCAAGGTATTGTTTCTCTTTCAATGATTTGATCAAACACTTAGTATTAATGATAGTGGAAGTGCCTTACAAATAGTTTGCATATGTTTCCAATATAAACACCTCTCATGCACCCATTACACATAGAATAGAGAAGATAACCATGACATATTTAATATGAGTGGAAAAACAAATTTATACAAGACAAAAATATCTATTGGTTGTAACAAAAACTTCCAAACCCTCCTAACCCATATATATTGGTTGCAAAGCAATTGCATTATCTAATAACAAAGAAAAAAAATAACCTGGTGATAATGCCAAATATCCTCAAATAGTTAGGAATCATCCTCTGACTACCGACCCTCACTGATATGGTCTCGATCTACTCCTAAACACCTCTACTTTTGTGGCCTGTTCATTATAACTACAACTCTATGTCATCGGGGCCTTGTGGGATGATGATGGGAAACGCACGGTGCCTCATGGAAACTCTGTGCTCAACCCACGGGGACGCATTATTTTATTGTTACTCTGAAACCCCATAGATTATATTCCCAATATCCTCCGATAAATTTAGTAAATACCCTGCGTAAGGCACTATAACTCCAAACTCTCTCTCTAGGAAGAAGCCAAGTCCCACAATGTAAATGAAGCAAAGATCCCGATTGGATCCTCCTCCTTTCCTAGCTAGGGTGGGTATTGCACCACTCAAATGGAAGGGTTTTTATAAACCATAATGAAACAATGGCTCCAAAAGCACCATACAAGAAACAATAAGATCATAAGGCCAAAAAGAGGGGTTACCTCTCTATTTATCCTTCCTTCATCCCTTCTAGATATTTCCCTCTTTTTGACCAAATAAAACCCTCATTTAATTCTCATTTAAATATAATTATTTATTTTATTTAATGTCACTTTAGGGTTTTACACCAAATAAACCTTCTTGACTCCCTTTTTCCTTGATGAATAAATCCTACAGGTGTTTTATAGGCTATTGAGTCACCCTTCATTATGATCAATTGGAAGGGGACATTCTAGCCGACCATGACTAGCCTTCTTAGTTCATTTCATCAGCATTGTAAAGTTTAGAACTTATATCAAATGTGTCGCAATAGGAAACGATCAATGCCGATGACCAATGAACTTTGGAGATCAACAAAATTGTTCAATTGTTTCTAATTTTGTGTATATAAATGGTCGATGCTTGATACACTATTGGAGATCAATATAATTGTTTGTCGAGGGTTGGAAAAGTCATGGATTTAAATGGTTTTTTTCCTTTTCTTATAAATATTTAAGTTGCACAACCCATTTCATTCCATAATTAAACCAGATGTGTTCTCCTATTTTATGCTTGGAACACAATCAGGTGAGAAAAAATATTCAAGAGAATGTTAAAAAAAAATATATGATCAATTTAAAACAAAATCCAAGATGGAGATGAAAGAAAAGTGGTACCCTGAAATTTCATGAATTTTGAGGGTGTGTTGAGTGTTGAAAAAATGGTAATTCACTTGGTGAAACCACAATCTCTATTCCTTACCTTCTATAGTGTGTAACTACTTTAGGAAGCAATATTTTAATCAAGATAACAACTCAAATTAGATCCTCCTCCTTTTCTATATAGGGTGGGTATTGCACCACTCAAATGGAAGGGTTTTGCTAAACCATAATGAAACAATGGCTCCAAGAGCACCATACAAGAAACAATCAGATCATAATTCCAAAGAGAGGGGCTACTTCTCTATTTATCCTTCCTCCGTCCCTTCTAGATATTTCCCTCTTTTTGACCAAATCAAACCCTCAATTAACTCTCATTTAAATATAATTATTTATTTTATTTAATGTCACTTTAGGGTTTCACACCAAATAAACCTTCTTGACTTCCTTTTTCCTTGTTGACTAAATCCTATGGGAGTTGTATAGGCTATTGAGTCATCCTCTGTTATGATCAATTGGAAGGGGACATTCCAGATGACCATGGCTAGTTTGCTTAGTTCATTTCATCAAGATTGGAAAGTTTGGGACTTATATCAAATGTTTCGAAATAGGAAACGATCAACGTTGATGACCAATGAACATTGGAGATCAACAAGATTGTTCAATTGTTTCTAATTTTGTGTATAGAAATGGCCGATCCCTGATAAGTTATTGGAGATGAACATAATTTTTTGTCGAGGATTGGGAAAGTCATGGATTTAAATGGTTTTTTTCCTTTTCTTCGAAATATTTAAGTCACACAACCCATTTCATTCCAAAATTAAACCAGATGTGCTCTCCTATTTTAGGCTTGGAACACAACCGGGTGAGAAAAAATATTTAAGAGAAAGTTAAAAAAAAAAAACTATGATCAAGTTAAAACAAAATCCAAGATGGAGATGAAAGAAAAGAGGTACCCTGAAATTTCATAAATTTTGAGGGTGTGTTGAGTGTTGAACAAATGGAAATTCACTTGGTGAAACCATAATCTCTATTCCTTGCCTTCTATAGTGTGTAACAACTTCAGGAAGAAATCTTTTATTCAAGATAAAAACTCAAAGATTATTTATAAATATTTATGCACATGATCTAGACAACATACAGACTTGTTTAAATGTGGGGATTTGTCTGATTCCATGCCTCTTTACCAAAAAACCATGTTCCTTGTTCTACGAAGTAGGAACTAAGCAAAATATCCCCACTCATAGGGTACATTAAGTATTCAACCATTAAGTACCTGATACCTATTTCTGGCATTTCTTTATTGTCAGCGAGTGTCCATAGACCGAACAGAGTCACCCCGATATCATAGACCTTGCTCTGCTCCCAACGAGCATCTATAGCCCTAGTGGAGATATCTGCATAACCTCCTTGATAACATCATTCTTTACTATTGCACCCTTTTTTTAACAATTTATTTTGTATGAATTTTATTGCAATATATACCCATTACCGGAATCTTTTGAAAGAACACCTGCAGAGCTAAGAGTTAGTTAGGGAGGAAGATATTTGTTTCTAGAAAATATTTAATTGGTACTTAGATCCTTATTTGTATATTTCACACTAGGATATGTGAGGTATTTTCTAGAACTTCTAATGGACATATCACATACTCTCCATTTCACTTATCCCCTTTATAGTTCCTAAACCATGAGACAAACAAGGCATCTATTTCTCAATTGTTATGTATACATAGATGTAAATAAATCCCATGTTCAAATCTATTATTTGAAAGAAGAATTATTACTCTTATTTTAGATAGTAAATGATTAGGATAAGAGTAATGGTTTTTACATGTTTCACCATGATTTTTGAGATTCAATGCCATTTCCATACTTTTCATGCAATCATAGATGATTTTAGGGGCTAAATTTTTCCAATGGGATAATTTTTCGTGGTTTTCCCAAAACACAATTTGTCAATTTCCATTTTTTCTAAAAACGATTCGCCCAAATTCCATAGAATAAAATTGTTTTGCCTTAAATAACGCCAAAATTTTATAGAAACTATATAAAATCCTTAGAAATTTGAATATTTTTACAAAACTATTGCAAACATTTTACATTTTGCATGTTAAGGACTAACAAGATTAGCCCATGTCTCTACATTTTAATATTAACATTAGCCTCATTTCTCTTGTCATCCTTTTGTGTCAAGACTACTTCTAGATATTGATTAGATGCAAAGTATAAAGAAACAAATCCTTGCTGAAATTAGGCCTGCATAAAACATGAACTTGGGAAATGGCAACCTTGATTTTTTCAAAGGAGAACCTTTCTTCTTTATTACACTTGAATTCTATGTGTGCATCATTTTTTGCAATGGTTTGATCATTTCAACAAAGTTAGGAGTAAATTTCCTAACAAAATTAATCTTCCCAAAGAAATATTACAAGGCCTTTCTCTTATGGGGGAGAGGGAGCTGATCAATTTCCTTGACTCATTTGGGGTCAATATTAAAAAAATATTTGGAAATAATGTGGCTTTCCCCTCATTTACACTGAATATGGTTTTGTTTGGATGTATAGATATCCCATATTTCCTACACCTTTCAAAAATATAAGTTAAATAAGAAATTTGATATGATATATTCTTTGAGTAGATTGTGACATCGTGTAGATATACCACTACATATTTTTTTATCAATCCCTTAAAATCACATCCATGTCTCTCTAAAAAGTATCCCATGTGTTAGTTATCCCAAAAGCCATGCATTTACAGGAAAATGTACCCCATTTAGTCTGGAAAGTTGTTTTCAATCTATCTTCTTCTCAGACTAGAACTTGGTTGTATCCTGAGAATCCATATATAAGGGATAACATATCATATATCGAGACAATTTGTAGGAGTTGTTCCATAAGTGGCACATGGTAGTTATCATTTTCTTAAGGTTTCTTTAAATTCCTAAAATCCACACAAGCATATTTCTCCCAACCTCTTGTTTATTGGTACTAGATTAGCCACTTAGGAAAGATGCCTTACCTGAAATATAATCTTAGAATCCAACAATGTTTTAACTTCCTTATTCATTAATGGCTCAAGAGATGGGTGAAATTTCCTTAGTTTTTGCTAGAAAGGTTTAACATCGGGCCTAAGAGGAATGGTGTTTTGAATGATCTTTATGTCATATGTTTTCAAATATTGATAAGACCATGCAAAGACATATTGATATTATTTAAAGAATTTTACGTAGGATTTTTTTTAGGAGATAATGATTTTCCAAGCTTAAAATTCTTAGGATTATCAGTAGTTCCTAGATTTATGACTTTGAAAGAAAGACACGAAATTCCATTTTTTACACTCTTAGGGTTCTTGAATTTCTCTGGCAAAACGAAGAGGTTTTCAAGGTTGAATACTCCCTTAGGAATTGCATGAAGTTTAATATTTATAGAATTGTTATCCCTGTTAATGGCATGTTCATTGTCTCCTTATTCAAAAAGGTTTATAGAAAGATTTTCCTCACCCTATGCAATCTTGCACAAAGGACCTTACTCCATTTCCCTATGCAGACTTATTTTCCCTGTTTATAAAATCCAGAGCCAAAAAAAAATATTTTTCCACATGTATGAATATTGCACACTATACAACATGCATATAGGGAGGCTGCTCCACTACAACCCACGTACATCAGGATTTGTACCGGAAAATGAAAATTAATGTCGGGTTTCCATGTCATGACAGKAGATCTATGATCCTTGGCCTTCCATATACTGGAAACATTTCGACTTGACCCTTCAGTTCTATTTTGAAGGCTATAAATGAGCCAATTCTGAGCTATGGAAAGAGGAGAAAGAATTCAACTTTGAGAGAAAATCTACTCTGGAGAAATTATTTACTTGATATTGAGTCTGCRTCCCTTTGTCCTTTAAGTCTGAACACAATGTTCAGCCCCCAAGCTCTTCCCTTATTGATTGAGAACCTCATTGTTTCTCTCTTATGATCTTGCCTTTGTTGGAGGATTGAAGTGGTGGAGGCCCAACTGGAAGGAACTTAGTTTCTCGGTTCCGAACCATGCCGACACGGAAGTCTGTAACATTTTCACTTATGTTGATCATTTATTAATAGAAATACTCTTTTCCTGTCCAATTGATATCTTGCAAATATATTGAATTATTATTCCATGGGAGTATTTGTTAGGTTTATTAATAGATTATGCTATTGAATGTGACAACACTATATAATATCACCATATGATTTCTTTGCTTGGTATTTGAGGACTAGTTGAAGGTATATTTCTTTGGGTCGAGTGCTCAACGTTGGACTTCATTGAACATCTGGACTAGGTAGGCCTTTTATCTTGTCTTGATAGCATATTTATTTGTATAGAATACTTGAGAAGAGAGTTGATTTCTGCATTCATTTCCATCTGTTGTGGTTTACCCTAGCCATAGAGAGATTTTCCTCGTAACAAAATTGGCATCCAAAGCTATCTTTTCAATGTGAGAATAATTAAGCTCGGGACCGACTAAGTTTCGACTAAGATAGTAGATGAAGTTCTCGCGAATATCATCATCCTATACCTAGGAGGGAACATTCCCATGAGTGTCCATATCCTGCATGCATCTCCTTGCATTGAGGATAGGTATTTTCTACTACTAGAACTAGTTTTCCTTACTTGCGACACTCATTTCCTCCTCTGTATCATAGCATTCATTTTTCTATGAAAAAACAAAAAAATACGGGCGGGAAGGGAGTATTATCTTATGTTGTAAGTAGTCGTGTCACCTTTGAATAGAGCACAATGTTATTGAGTCCATTCATCATCATAATTTTGGGATTAGCATGGCCTTAGGAAGTTGAGCTTGTTACAATGTCTTCTCTACCGACGAGTTACTCTTCTAGTCCCTATAGATAATTTCATTGATGCCTCCTGCATATCATGGTTTCATCATTGGGTTTATTATGTCGGAGTCCTCCATATGTCTCATGTTCTTGTTCAAAGGAAGTCTATCAACCTGTGTCGATCACTCCTTAGAACTATTGACTTTGCATTTCGGTTGTACCCTCAATTTGTCTCAGAATCACATGATACTATAAGTCCTATCATGCACCCTAGCCCTAATTTCATCATTGATAGGTAACCTTGAACCCAACAGTAGACATTTCATCATTTCTCATTGACTGGGTGGTTTCCCTTGTGTTCGAAGACAAGACATCTATTCACACATTGAGATTCGTGCATTGTCTTGAATTCCATCAGCCTTATTGGTGGTTTCCTCGCCTTTGTCAACAGTTTTCATCATTGGATGCTATTCAGAGGGTCTTTTCGTGTACCTCTTTCACTTGGAACACATGAAAGATGCATAGGGTCATTGGTTCCTGAACATTTTCTTGTTAAAACCATTTTATTGCAGAAACAACTCTAATTTCTCTGAAAACAAGACCTCAGATATGCAAGACGAAAAATTCCCAAAATAAGAATCATAAGAGTAGATTCCTAACATAGGAAACTCTATTGAATAAGGTTCATTAGAGGCTTCTAAATAAATGATAGTGTGTTTCAGGTATTTTTCTCTATCAATCCTGATCATGTTTGGTTTCGTTTTCCATGGTAACCATAAATGAGACTAGTTGGTACTAAAATATCCATGTATGTTTTGTGACCAATATCGACTTAGCAACATCCCATAGGCTTCTAGGATATCTATGACTATAAAGTCAATTACTTGGTGAATCTTTGGGTTTGAATATATTCGAATCATAACATCCTTCATTTCACCAATGACATTAACCTTAGTTCTGTCCAATTCTACGATGTGTATATCACTTTGGAAGGGGTTTCATTTAGTTTCTTACATATGGAATAAGGCATGGAATTTGATGATGCCATACAATCCACTAAATAGTTGTGTAAATTTATGTTTAATATCTCGAATATCAAAAAGAAAGGAGGAATGGAAATCTGAGATCTTTTGTCTATATATGTTTAGTTTACATTTGATTTTTTGTCTTCCTGGAAGTCATTATGTTTGTGTTTTGATGGGGTTTTATAGTGAGGCTAACTCCTTCCTTTAATGATGGAATTAATATAATTTTATACTAAGGGAGCTTACACAAGTCCATAACAAAAAAATTTGATTTCATTTTCTTCAAGTCTTGTACCACATTGTACTCTAATTTGGATGTTTCTTGTGTTGCAAAATTCAGGGTGGAGTTGAGTATGGGAGCTGGTTTGGCTAAGGGAGCTGAGCTATCTCAATTTTTAGGGGCCTGAGCTATGATAGGGTGAATTTTAGGGACATGTACCTTTCTCCTTTTTTGTTCAAATAAGGTCTCATTAGACAACTCTTTTTCTTCGTTGGGATTACCACTAGGCATTGTATAGTTTATATCCCATAACACCATTGTTTTTTCTTCTATTGGATCATTATCTCCTTCCTTTATTGAGTTGGTGGCTAAGATATTTTCTTTTTGGGTTGAGGCACATCCATATAAAAAATGTATGTCCATCAAATTCATGGCGTTCACCCATTGAGGACAATCTTTTTTGAAGTGGTTATCTTGGTGTTAGGTGCAAAAAAAATCAGATACCACATCTCCTAAGTCAATGTTTAGGTTCGATGGGGGAGGTTCTATGACCTTATAATGTGGTGGTTTCTTAAAAAGTGGCATGTAAGGCCTTTGATTACAGGTACCTTCACCTGCATTCCTTTTGATGTCTACGATTTCGTTGGACAATTTCTTGATCATGCTTTGTAGGTTTTCCATATCAGCATCATACTTTTTATAATTTTGTTCATCTTGTTTACCTAGTGGTCTAGTTAACAACACCCCTCTTTTCGATGGTTTTCAAGTTTCCTTCTTTGCTAAAGAGATATATTTCTGTTTACATCCTTTCATATGAGTATCCTGATGCCATTATCTTCTCCTCCTCTTCCCTTTTGGATTTCCTTTATGTATTCAATTTGGGCTAGGTTCTTGTGAGCCACTTCTACCCATCTCAACATATCCTTATGTGCCACAATACATAACAAAGTTTCCTCTTGGTAACTTGCAGTATTGGCCATGAAAATATCCCTTCCCATCTTGTGCCTGCCATACTCTTCTAAGAATTCATCCCTTAGAAGCATGACTTCTTAGGTGGTGTCTTTGTAATAATCAACTCAATGTCTAATATTTTTTATCTCTCTCCTCATGGAAATATATTCCATATCATCCTCTTTAGCTATGTCAATGGTGGCATGGGATATGGCCATCCATTACCACAACAACACACTTACCATTCCCTTTTTAATGTCCAACAAAGTCTCTTCAATAGTTATGGCCATAGTACTATCCATAGTAAGCTTCCTCTTCCTACTTGTTCTCTTTACCAATAATTTTTTCTTCTGGTCATAGGCTATGGACTCAATATCTATTGCCTCATCCACTAGCTCTGGTATTTTTTGATCACCCCATGCCAACACATTTCCTATGCTTTTCGAATTATGGAAATTTCCTAGGATAGGTTCCTTTCCCTTTTCTACTATTGATTTTTGACCACTCAGTTCCTTTATCACTTGATTCAATGGTTGTTCCTTGATGGACTCTTCAGGAGAATGATATACTTTGCTAGTATGTTTTTCTCCTTCTTTCGTGGATATCTCATTTTTATTCTTGGGGGACATAGTGTCTTCTGGTGCATTTTATTTTGGCACCTATGTTGGTATTGTCTCCTTAGGAAAGGAATAAACCAGTGGGTTAGTCGTTCTTTTTTTACCTGTTGGAGGAATACTTTGTATATTTTCTTCTCCCCTTTACTCATAGCCTCTCCTAACTATTTATTTTGGTTCCGTAACTTCTCACCTTCCTCTTTCTTTGAGGTCTTATATTTTGAAATATGGTCATCACTATCACCTCCATCCTAACCTTTTTGAGCCTTCTCCTCTTTAGGTGGTTGTGACCCTAGTTTTGGTTGTGTATTGAACTCCTGAATTCAACTGGTTGTTACCATTGTCTCTTTTCGTTTGGACTCATATATGATTGGAACCTTTAGAGCATCAATATCAACATCTTCCTCATCATTCAACATTATCAAATCTACAATTTGGGGACCAAAGGTTGTTGTGGCTAGTACATCCTTCAAAGCCTTGAATTATATTATGTGTTATGGAAACCCTCCTTCTACCTATTCTATGTTAATTTCGGGTTGAGTACTAACTTCTTCTAGTGTTACTCCTCCCTGAGGAGTCTATTTATCCTCTCCCCTATTTAACTCTTCTTTAGTCTTCCTATGTTTTTCTAGCTCCTCAACTACCATGTTTTGTTCATCTTCATGAGATGCTCTTTCAGATTCTTCCTGGAATCTTTCCTCTTCATTCCTCCTTGCTTCCTCAACTTCTCTTTCCCTTTTGATTTGTGCTCGTATGGATTCCTCTCTTGATTGTTTAATAATTTCCACCTACTCATCCATATATATGGCCTTAAACAGAGTCACCAAGTAGGGATTTCATTTGGATTACTTCATCCCATTTTTGAGCATTTTCAATGAAAATATCATCTTCGAATTTATCATGGGAATAGGGATAGTAAATTATCACTTTCCTTCCATGTTTTGACACTAGTTGTTTCCGTTCATGCTTATTGTACCTTCCAATTGAGAATATGTATTCTAATTGACTTAGACATTCATGTTTTTTTTGTGTATTGTATTTAACAAAATAATATCCCAATTGGAAACCATAAGGGATGAATGCTATTTTATTGTCTTTGACCAATGAAGCATTGAATCCCTATAGAATAGTTTGATAACATATTTTCTCCAAAGATAATCGATCTCGTACATCATATGGCATTGGATGTGGGGCTCCTGTGGATCCAAACATTATGAAATAAGTGAATTTCTCCTCCAAGCACCGATTTCCAATTAGAGAGATTATCTTTTTTTATTTCTTTGAAAGACGTGGGAACTCTTGTTTAAAGATGATAACACATAACCTAGCTAGGAATCCATATCATATCATGACATGGGATATATTGTTTCTATTCTCCCACATAATGTTGAAGTATACATGCATAGGGAGTTTAGATACATGCCCACTCAAGCCCATCTCTAAAAAAACATTTTTGTCACATACTATGTTTGGTTATAGTAAGCCATATAAAAGGAGGGTACATCCACATGCTTAGGGTTTTGTGCTAGATATATTCATGTTCTTAGTTGTCTGGATAAAATATCCCCCTAGTTAAAAATGCTTCCTGATATCGCCACACTCTAAGCCATGGGCATCCAATCTTTCGACAATATAGAACAATATCTTTCCCCATACAATCTACAAATTAATTCCATTGAGTACATGTAAGGTTCTCTAAGGTTTGTTTTCACATACCATTCTATAGTTCCGTTTCTCAATTTTCTATCTTCCCTCCACCAGGATGCTAAAAAATTTCCAGTATCATGTCTTTCATATAATTTCACTACAAAATCATTGTTTATCCTAACTTCCAGTTCCATGAGCTTATAATATTTATTCACTTCTACCAATAGGAAAAACCCCACACATTTTTCTTGTTCATCGTTGACCAACCATTTATCATTGTCTGTGTTGTTGATAATCCATTCTAAGGCCTCTACACAAGGTAAGACAAGGGATCTAGAGGCTACCATATACAATAAGGAACGATTTATGTCCAGGAACACCTATTCATCCAAGGTCCTAATTTTTAGACTATTGTGGGGTGTGAATTCCAGGAAATCTGAAGGATTATCCTTATTGAATAGACCATTCTAAGACAACAATTGTACCTGAAACCCAATGCTCGACCCTATGTCTTTATACAAAAATGGATGGTTGAAAACCTTACTCTATGGAAGTTGATTTACACACTCAAACTTGGGTGCTTACTCTATGCCTTTAATAGTGGATGGGTCAGAGGCTTCACCTGTCATAATTCTCTTCCCCTTATGCATTTTTGGTGAATTATGAGTGGTAGGTCTACATGGTGGAATTTTCTATACATAAAGAACAATGTTGAGCTCATTGTTTATCTATATTATTTGAGAAATATAGAAATTATACAATCAAACCCATACATGGCTGAAAATAACAAAAATTAACTTTAACACTTACCAGTTCTGGTCACAACCCTCTATATTTAGCAATAACACAATTCTATTATGTTGAATGTCTGTTTTAAAAATGTTCTTTTCTTCACAAATTCTCTCAAATGTGGAATGGTAAGAATGCATAAACAAAGGAAACATATGAGTTCATATACCCTCTCCCTTATCATTCAAATTTAGTGGTTAAAATCATAGGCCACATTGAGATATTTGTAGATATTGTAGCCTTGAATGTGCCACCTGCATGACACACTCGATATTAATGAATTACGTTGAACAATGACAAAATAAACCTATTTTTTAGTTCATCTGTATTTTAAAATATCGTTACTTGGAGCACAATGGTTTCTTACATCAGTATTAGGGGATTTTAAGTCATTATTTGTTTTTTTGAATCGTTTATCATCGATCCCAATGAAATTCCATGTTAAAACCCCTTCTTTATGTTGGTGCTTAGTATGTTTTTTGGGGTGGTGACATTTCCAACACATGTTTGTACGGTGTCATGGCATGTGATAGTCTGTCAATTGGGAGTGCTATGTCCGACATGGCATTATTTAATTGACTCCTGTGGTGATAAAATTAGGTGTGGGAAACATTCTCTAGTTAAAACCATGTGACCTGCTAATTTTACGTTTAATATTTCGACTTCTAATATAGACCAATTGTATAAGATAGACAGTCCAAATTTAAAATCACTTTCAAAGGGATTTGTCCATCAACATGAACCTTTTTGCATGAGGATTCCTATTTTGGAAGTATGAAGAGCCAACACCGATCGAGCATCAATCATTGGTTGGGAGACCTGTCTCTTCCTATTTTGCAAACTAAAACATCTTTCATTGATGACTGATGAAATTCATTGGCATCGATGATTTTTCATCAACATTTATGTTTCCAACTCTGGCACTCGATCCTATGAACACCGACATACTCAAGGGTTCATATGAGATGACGTAGTGGATTATATGTTAGTGTTGACATGGAGAAACATGTTTGATTTGGTGGCATGTCAGATGATGTGGAACTATAGAAGTCCACGTGGAAAATGACCTAGTAGTATGGGGTTGGATTTTGCTAGATGACATGGACACTCATACAACCAATAATATGAGGATCTTGGCTTAGTATACCAATGATCATGATCGATCCAATGATTGCATTGGATTAACATGGTTTTCCTACTTATTTCATTTCATCGGTGTCGATGAGTTTAGGAATTGTATCAAATATTTCCCAACAGGCAGTGATTGGCATCGACGACCAATGAATGACGGTGACCGATGATATTGTTCGACTATTTCCAATTTTTTTCACATAAATGGATGACGCCCAATACATTATCGAAGATCAACAGAATTGTCCGACGGAGGTTGGGAACGTCATGGATTTAAATGGTTTCTTTCCCTTTATTTGAAATATCTAAGACCCAAAACCCTTTTTGTTCCAAAATGAAACCATATGTATTCTTTTATTTCAAATAATCATTCAGTTTAGGCTTGGGACACAAATGGGTGAGAAAAATTATTCAAGAGAAAATTTAAAAAACAATCTGTGATCAAGAGAAATCAAAATCCAAGATGAATATGAAAGCAATGTCGTACCCCAAATTTTAGAAATTTTGAGGCTGTGTTGAGTGCTCGACAAAACAATGTTAACAACATGAAACAAATATGAAACTATTGTATTGTGAATACTCGAGGGTTATCCTCTCCACTGATGTTGAGGATGTGGCATGGATCATCCTGACAGAGATGCCCAAAGAGTCAAGAGAGTTATTTAGAATGTCCAGAGGAATATATAACATTTAACACACCAAGTCCCCATGGTACAGATAGAGGACTTGCCAGAGCATATGCAATGACACATCATTAGGGTGCCAAGAGATTCATTGTGACTTTTCCATCTTTTTTCCAACATAGTAGTCTGCTACCAGGGATGATTTTAGGGGCTAACTTTCGCTCATGGGCTAATTTTCCATGTTTTTTCCAAAAAAAAGATTCACCATTCTAAAAATGATTCGCCCAAATTCTATAGGATAAAATTATTTTACCTTAAAAATCACCAAAATTTTATACAAACTATACAAAATCCTTAGAAATTTGAATATTTTTATAAAAATATCACAAAACATTTATAGTTGGAAAATGAAGGATTAGTAATATTCGCCAAGGTTTCTACATTTTAAAATAATCTTCCATCCTTAAAATCATCCCTATCTGCTACCGAGACACTCATGCAGGGGTGGGGCCATCGACATAGATCTTATGTATTATGTGTACCTATATATATAGATATAGAGACTCGAGGCCAAGATCCTGATTTTGTAACATTGACCCACATTTTTTTACTTAATGAATATTAAAGAAACATATATACATCCTTTTACCTTGGTATAACTATTTTTCATGTGAAATTCGTTTATATACATGTGTGTGTGCTTTTGATTTTAATTATGAAACAAATGCCAATAAAAAATATAATTAACATATGCATCAAATACTAAATTTACACTACTACAAATGTTAACGTATGTAACATAGTCATGAAAGCGTTCCATAATATGTTCCTGAAGGAATTATTTGAGAAGCATAGGATCACGCACATATTATTCACCGTTTATCTGCGACATTACCAACTAGTAATCCATGATAAATTATAGAGACTGGATACCATGCAAAATGTGATCCATAAGAATATTAATCACGATGCTATACTCAACCACCTTGTTGGTTGTTGGCCCTAGAAAAACGCCTCCATAAGTTACCACTTGGCCCAAAGGTGAGTAAATCACCCATGCGATGGAAGCAAGGTTATGAGTGTGATGTATGGCACCATCTATGAACCATATGAATACCGAAGACTCTAGTGACATCTTCCAACCAATTAGAAGAATTGTAAGAAAAATCAAACTTAATTAAAATGAACTAAACTAATATTAAATACTACCAATATACAATAATTACAAAGGGGATAACGCCTAAGAATTGACACTCAAGCATATTACCTCTTGAGATAGATCCATTTTTTGGGCTCTGGAAACACATTACCTTTGTAATCCAAAAATTTGTAAGCTCATTTCTGTAGGGAATGCCTAACAATTTAGGGACCATGCATCAAGTTAAGCTTCCCTACCCCTAAAGCATCCTTAGCTTGATCATAAACCAAAACAAGGTCTCCCTCATAAAATATCCTTGCAATGACAGACTTATCATATTGATTCTTAACACAATTTTTGTGTGTCTCATTCATTGTGGTTGCATCGCGATGTTGCTCATCAAGATTTTCTAGGTGAACAAGATGAACTTCCAGTTTAGTTGTTTCAGATAGAAGTTTAACAACGATCTTCAATGAAGGAATTTGACACTCAATCAACAACACTACTTCTACCCCTTGAACAAATTAGAAAGGTGAGAAGCATTTAGTAGTGATAACTAAGGTCCAAGATGCCATAATGATATAAAAAGCATCAAATGAGAATTTGATTTACTCTCATTGACATTCCACTGAAGGATGGTCTTAAGAGACTTGTTGACAACCTCTACTTAACTATTTTGTTGTGGATAATAAGGAGACAAATGCTCTTTCTTAAAACCTAGTTCCAATGTTAATTACATCATCATTCGGTTCTAGAAGTGATTATCATGGTCTATGATAATTTATTTTGGAAATCGAAACCTAGAAATGATTTTATTGAATATGAATAACACTACAGTCTCACCATCATTCACAAATTTAGACGTGGCCTCCACTCACTTCATAAAGTAGTCAATGACAATGATAATATAATTATGCCCCTTAGTTAAAGGTGGGTTGCATGTCATGAAATTTATCCACCACTTGGTAAAGTGATGGGATATGATGAATGAAACAAAGACGCAAGATGCACTGACATATTTCTAGAAAATATTTTACAAGGGTAACATTGTTTGACCACCTCAACACAATCTTTAAATATAATTTTCAAAACGTATCTGGCGTGCATGAATTTCTAGGTTCTTTCCAACCCAGAAAGATCACCACCACATGATCCACTATGGAAATTATTACCAACATTCTCAACTTCCTCGTGTGTTAAAAAATGATAAAGAATTGGATAAACCCCACAACAATACAAAGTGTCATCAATAATGAGGTAATTATTCACATGATGGGGAATAAATGTCATTCATATCATGAATGATTTGAAGAGAAATTCAAAATATGAATATATACAAGGATATCCCCATACTAATAATATATGGAAGTGATAAGGAAGAGATGTTCATCCAAAAACAAGTCTGTAATAATGGTTTCCTCACCCTCCCTATGAAACTCTGACATGATCTTGGAAAATACTAGTGATTTATTTGACTTGGAAAATACAAAGTCCAAATCGAACTACTGCAGTATGAAAATCCATTTTTTATATTCCCCTCCAATTATTCATCATGATAGGACATATTGAAATGGATTAATGTCAACAATTGTAGTAATATTATGTAGCAAAATACAATATCAAAGACTTTGAACAGAGTGCACGGTTATTAAAGAAAACTTCTCAACATGCGATTAATTAAGTTTAGGGCCAATCAAACAATGAATGAGATGGTAAATGATGTTCTCCTGGAGCACATCATCCTCCTAAACAAAAACCTTTCCAATAGTGAATTCAACTATTGCAATATACAACAAGAAATATCTATTATAGTCTAGGGGACTAAGTAAGGGGGAAGAAACAACAACATTCTTGAGAGCGTCGAAATATCATTTTGCAAACTCATGCCAAACAAAAGTGAGTGCCCTTTTCAAAAAGTGCATGAAACCCTTGGTGATTTCGATATATTTGACAATAAATTGACAAAGGAAAATAGATTTTCCTTACAGGCTTAGGGGAAGAAACTAAATTATTTCCTCAACCTTTAATGGATCAACCATGATCCCCTTATTGGAAACAATAAATCCGAGCAAATTCCCAAAAATTATGCAAAAGATGCACTTATTAGTATTTAATAGAAAATGATATTTCACCAACATCTTTCAAAGATGAGTCGAAGATGAGACAATTGATCTTCTCTCTTGCAAGAGAAAGAAATGATATCATCACTACAAGCATCGACACTATGTCTGAGATCATTAAAAGGGAAAGAAATATCTCATTGGAACATAGCCCCAAAATTTTTAAGGCTGAAATACATCTTCTTATATGTGAATGTACCCAAAGGACATATGAACGTCCTTTTATGATGATCCCAGGGCTAGATTTCAATGCGGTTATAGCCAAAAAATTCATCCATAAACAAAAAGATTTCACTTCCCACATAGTCGCCAATAATATGATCAATAAATGGCACGTGGAAGTTGTATTTGCAACATGCCTTATTCATATCATGAAATTCCATACAAACATGAATGGTTCCATTCTTTTTATCCATAGGAAAAAGGATTTACACCCATTCGGGAAGGGGAACCAGATAGATGAAACTATCTTTGAGTAGTTTCTCTATCTCCTCCTTAATTTCTAATGTTTTTCTTTGATTCACTGATCATAACTTTTGTCGAACATGTTTCACATTTTCAAACATTTTTGTCTCATGTTCGATAATTTGGGGGTATATATCTCACATTTCCTCATATGACCAAGACAAAACATCGTGAGAATCCTTAAATAGGTAGGTATATGTGCATGTCTCTTTTAGGGAATAATATGCACCGATAAATATGTTCTCCATGATGTCAAGGGTCCTAGAGATGTAAATTGGAATACTCTATGATATATTTTCCATGTTACCCTTAGCATAGACACCATACTTTGCTAAGGGGTTCATGGGGTGATCAACACCTCTAGAAAAAATCGATCAAAATTCTCCTTTCTCCACTAAACTAAGTTTGGGGAGGAAATATAGAAATTGATGCAAGTCCTCCCAAGGCCATTTTTTCCTTGTCATTTCCTCAATAATAGTTTCGATAGAGGGAAAACAAATATTGATACAATCAAGCGAATTCAAAGAATTTAGGGCCTAGATGGGCTTTGTGAGCTGATCCACTTCCCCTTTCCAAGAAGTAGTGGGATCAAAATCTGCAATGGCTTGTTGAATAACCTGATAAGATATCTTTATTGTAGATAATAGTATATCCATCCCAACATGCACTATATCTTTTACCGAATAGCATGAAGAGGGTAACACCTAAGGATCCTCAAAATATGTCATTTGAAATGAAATTACTTGAGTTACAGGGATCAAAGAGCTTGATTGTTGGTATCAAACCGAAACAATATTAATATACAAAATTTGTGTTGAGAAGTTCAAATTTCTCATAAGAGAAGGATATATCCCAACACCAATACTCTCAGTTGTTGTCTAAGAGTTTTCAATTAACAGGATTGTGGATCCTATATTTGTCACAAAGTTAGACAGATTGAATGAAATTTGGTCAATCATAACAATTTCCCCTTTGTGAGGGAAGCATAAAAATAAAAATACCAATGAAACAACAATCTTCATCGCATATGTCAAAATCCTCCCTAACAACATGTTGTATTTGAGCGGAGAATTAACCACTTCCACTTCTATGAAGATGGTTTCCCCTCCCAACTAGACAAGGATGGAGGATATAAGTTCGTGCAACCTAAAAGAGTGTCCATCAAAAGAAGTTAGAAAAGTATGAGATAGAGTGATCCCGAGAGAGACAATGTATTTCCAACAAGATAATGACACCATGCATGTTGAATCACCTTCATCGACAACAATCCTTCCAATAACGTTTTTTGAATACACGACATTGATCTAAAAGGATACATTTTATGGAAGATGGGCTTAAAATACATAGTATAAAAATTTATAACTTATAAGCTCGATGAATCAATGGCTCTGATTGTGGATAATAATGTGCTCCATTGCATGGGGAAACTATGGATCACCTCAAGGGATGACATTGCACAAGGTGTTTGAGATAATTTCTCAACAATCAAATACTTGGGCACAGTTCAAGCATTAGGATTATGAAAATAAATTTTAAACAAAACTTTTGGTATGTGTGGCATTGCATACCCCCTAGGATTCTCTATATGAATATATTTCTAAGGATCAAAAGCTTCATTTACTTTAGATGGAGACTCAAGGTTACCGTAATAGCACGTCTCGGTAGACATATAAATGTCCTATCCCACCATATCGATGAACAACATAGTACCATATGGAAATGATGCGCATTGGGTTTCCCCTTACAAATTTCCACTAAAATATCCTACCATCATATTTGGTCCCTAAGGGAACAATTTCTTCAACACAACAAGTTTTTGTTGTGTCAACAAGTGGTGAACCTCTTCCATTTTGGGGCATTCATGGGTAAGGTAATCTTCTTTGCAAATTTTATATGTAAAATTCACCATCCCCTTTTCTTTTTTATCCCCTCCAATGTCAACAACATATTTATCATGTTTATTATTATTCCCCCCTCATTTCTTATCTTTACTCTTATTTTTTCCTTTGGGATGTTGGGTTCCCTTTGGATTCGTTGATTGCACAACATGTACATACAATGATTGGAAGGAGGTAATAGTCAAATTTGTATCTTAAATAACTGCAGTTGGATGAATAATCATCTTATTCATTTGTCTCACAAGAAGATCTACGATATCTCTATTGGCAGAATCGATGATGTTGTCGACATATGGTCAGGAATTTGATTTTGAAGGGTAATTACTTGACTTTGATTTTGATTTTGATTTTGATTTTGATTTTGATTTTGATGTTGTCGACATGTGGTCAGGAATTTGATTTTGTGTCCAGAAATATCTCGTATAGAGACCAAAATGAGAATATATCATATCCAACTGTTGGGCCCTAAAAATATTTTTCTCTTTATAGGATACCACCGATGTAGAAACATCCTTGGAGATATACAAAAACAAGGATTTGAGAAACCATTCAAGGAGTAAATCAGGAGGAATATTATCCTTGATCATCCTTTATTTCCTCCACCACTTTTGGATGTGATCCAAGATGTGAGTGGGATTCTTTTGTCATAACATAGACAATAAATCAATGTTGACATATTACTATATTTGACTCTAAAAATGGTTTAGAAAAACCAACACCAAATCATGAAAGGTGTGAAAGACTGACCCCTAAAGCTCAATTTACCATTTCACGGTGAATCCTGTGAGAGTGCATTGAAAGAGAACTAACTGAATGGATTCATTGATCAATGAATTGGATTAGCACCATAGATCAAATATAGTTACGTGATCTCTTGGATCCTCACCAAATTTTCCTTCAAACTTCAGAGTGTCCAAGGGAAATTTAGTGGGAACTACAGGACATTTTGGATCATGGCACACTAGTTCATTCACAAATTTTGATAAGTATGGAAAGTTTAACATTACTAGAAATGGAAGTCTCAATTGTGGCCTAAAATTACAACTAGCAGGATTGGAAATTATGGTTTGGTTAGTTTTAAGGTAGCTAGAGAGGTAGTGGGGGGGCCTAGAGGGACCATAGTGATAATAGTGGAGGTAATTCAATGTAAGGTGGACTAGGTCCACTATATTATTAAATAAGGCCCACTATGTTAGTTAGATATAATAAATGTAAGAGAACTTCTTAGAAGGTTCTACTTCTAGAAGATTCATCCTCTAGAATGTTCTTAGGTGATGGTAGCACTATATAAAGAGATTCAAGAAATGTAATGAGACATGAAGAGAAGTATTGTATTTGGAGTGGTAGCTCATTAGGAGGTTTCCCCCTCGAAGAGGCAAGTGAACAGGAGAGGAACCCTTCCATAATAGGATCCATTGTATGGTGTTGCCCTACCTCAAGGGTTTGGTAATAATATTGTGTGGTTTCTTCTATCTTGCTTTGTGGATCTATTGTGTATTCAGTATTTGTGGTTATAATATTGGTAGATCTATATTGGTTCTTAACAATTGGTATCAGAGCATTTTCCTTGGCCGGAGTTGTGGGCAACTATTTTTTTATTTTTGCAGATTGTTTTTTCGGAGAAGAAAAAAGAGGGCCGCGACATTCCAGACATTTTCAGTATATTTCAGTCCAAAATTTGTAGAAAATGGTTGTAGATATGATTTCCTCTCATAAAAACACCCAAGTTAAAAAAAAAATCATCTGAAACGGAGTCCGGAAGGTCAAGATATTGAGGTTTTAAAATCTGCAATTTTCAGGGTTTTTTCTGCGGACGGCGGTGCGATTTATTTTTATTTATGTAGCATTTGGAGGCCGAATTTTCCCAAGTAAATTACAGATCTGAGTTCTTCTCACAATTTCACCCAATTTCAAAAACAAAATCAGCCGAAACAGAGTCTGGGAAGTGAAGTTATGAGCATTTTAAGTTCAACAGTTTTTTAGGGTTTTTCCAGAAAAAAACCGCGATTTTCTGCCGAAACTTCTTGGGTCTATTTTTTGAGCTTTTCCATGATGGCTGCAGGACTGAAGAGTTCATAGGGTGCTCAGATGGCTATTTCATCTCAAACCTTGAAAGAAATTCTTGAATCATTCAAAGCCCAATTGGATGACAGATTGGATGCATTTGCACATAGCCTCACAGACAGCCTCACACATAGCCTCACAGACAGCCTCACACATGTCCTCAATGATAGTTTTCGTAGTATTCAAGATTCATTGAATGACATGCAGGAGAGATTTCTTATGGAGGGCCTCAAGGCTGAATATAATAAAGAAATATATGCTTGGTATGATTTTGAGGCCGATTGTGATGATTGGTATATGGATAGTTGTCATTTCTGGGATGATAACCACTTCCATATTTTATTTGATGACTCTACTCCACCTTCTGTAGATAAAATCAATGTCCCACATCAAGAGCTAGTTTCCAACGTTCAGTCTGCATATTCTACAGTGGTATTATTCCTTCCAGATTCTGCTACGACCCTTTTCCACTATGTGGATGGATCTTCTTATTTGGATCCACATGATAGGTGTCAGTCTTTGGAGCATCATTTGGAGTTGGTTATTGGGTTCCAAAATCTTCTATGGGGAGTTCACAGGAGCACTTGGACATGGGACCCGAGCTTACAATTGTGGTTGGACTACTTCAGCATGGTGGATTTCCTTTCTACATGGGACTTTGGTTCTTCAGTCTTCTTCAGCATTACGGTCCACAATTATCCATGGGACCCTGGTATATAGTTGTACATCAAGCGTTGAGGACAACGCTTTCATAATGAGGATGGAATGTAAGGTAGCTAGAGAGGTAGTGGGGGGGCCTAGAGGGACTATAGTGATAATAGTGGAGGTCATTCAATGTAAGGTGGACTAGGTCCACTATATTATTAAATAAGGCCCACTATGGTAGTTAGATATAATAAATGTAAGAGAACTTCTTAGAAGGTTCTACTTCTAGAAGATTCATCCTCTAGAATGTTCTTAGGTGATGGTAGCACGATATAAAGAGATTCAAGCAATGTAATGAGACATGAAGAGAAGTATTGTATTTGGAGCGGTAGCTCATTAGGAGGTTTCCCCCTCGAAGAGGCAAGTGAACAGGAGATGATCCCTTCCATAATAGGATCCATTGTATGGTGTTGCCCTACCTCAAGGGTTTGGTAATAATATTGTGTGGTTTCTTATATCTTGCTTTGTGAATCTATTGTGTATTCAGTATTTGTGGTGATAATATTGGTAGATCTATTCAGGTTCTTAACAAGTGGTATCAGAGCACTTTCCTTGGTCGGAGTTGTGGGTAACTATTTTTTTATTTTTGCAGATTGTTTTTTCGGAGAAGAAAAAAGAGGGCCGCGACATTCCAGACATTTTCAGTATATTTCAGTGCAAAATTTGTAGAAAAGGGTTGTATATCTGAGTTCCTCTCAGAAAATCACCCAAGTTAAAAAAAAATTCGTCTGAAACGGAGTCCCAAAGGTCAATATATTGAGGTTTTAAAATCTGCAATTTTTCAGGGTTTTTTCTGTGGACGGTGACGCGATTTATTTTTATTTATGTAGTATTTGGAGGCCGAATTGGCCTAATTAAATTACATATTTGAGTTCTTCTCACAATTTCACCCAATTTCAAAAAAACAAATCAGCCGAAATGGAGTCCGGGAAGTGAAGTTATGAGCATTTTAAGTTCAGCAGTTTTTTAGGGTTTTTCCAGAAAAAAACTGCGATTTTCTGCCGAAACTTCTTGGGTCTATTTTTTGAGTTTTTCCGTGATGGATGCAGGACCGAAGAGTTCATAGGGTGCTTAGATGGATATTTTGTCTCAAACCTTGAAATAAAATCTTGAATCATTCAAAGCCCAATTGGATGATAGATTGGATGCATTTGCACATAGCCTCACAAACAGCCTCACACATAGCCTCACAGACAACCTCACACATGGCCTCAATGATAGTTTTTGTAGTATTAAAGATTCATTGAATGACATGCAGGAGATATTTCTTATGGAGGGCCTCAAGGTTGAATATAATAAAGAAATATATGCTTGGTATGATTTTGAGGCCGATTGTGATGATTGGTATATGGATAGTTGTCATTTCTGGGATGACAACCACTTCCATATTTTATTTGATGACTCTACTCCACCTTCTGTAGAGAACATCAATGTCCCACATCAAGAGCTAGTTTCCAACGTTCAGTCTGCATATTCTACAGTGGTATTATTCCTTCCA
>JASDQU010736719.1:292487-320392 GCA_032191745.1 Picea mariana | reverse complement strand
AATCAGTTGTTACCATGCTTAAACAACTATGGTTCTTTTAAACTCTTTGTAGAGACACTAAATGATGATCACAATAATGCAGGGAAATAAACAATGCCACTTTCAGCATCATTCACATATAAGAGAAACACAGAGACAGATATTTCCCGAGGAAACCCATGTAGGGTAAAAACCTCTTTTTCTTTATATGATAAGTAATCGTTACATTCTTTACAGTATCATACATATGAGCACTAACTCATAATGAGGCTACAACCTTAGTTTTGCAAGCTGCAACTTGCTGAGAGCACCAACTCTCTGTTTTCTCTAGCACCCACTAGAGGGAAGCACCAACTCCCTAGTTTCTCTAGTACCAACTAGAAGGAAGCACCAACTCCCTGGTTTTTCTGGCACCAACTAGAAGGAAGCACCAACTCCCTGGTTTTTCTAGCACCAACTAGAAGGAAGCACCAACTCCCTGTGTTCAACCACCCACTTGAACCTTTGAGGACACAAATCCTCCCTAGATCCTCCCAACCACCCTGAAATATAAATATTTGCTACTGAAACTTATTACAGTGATATGATGTTCAACAATGGCTTACCAGACTCATCATTGTTTTGCTGTATTTCATTGCCCTGTCTCCCTCATTGCCTTTCTGCAAACATCACTTGCGCTGTCTATTCTTCTGCTTTTTATGCTCTGTGCGCCATGTCCATTCACTGTACAGTTCCTCTTCTGTGCTCTTCAGCTGCTGCACTCTCCTCCTTCTTCACACCTGAATCACCTTCACCAACAACAATCACAGCAACCTCCAACAACAACCGCAACGCCCCCATTCTCTTCTCTGTACTGTGTATTTATAGCTTCTGTGCACCTTGTGCATGCAATGTTCGCAATGCCTCTACATGATGACTATGCACCGTTATCCTCCACCTCTCAAGTGTTCTGTCTGATCATCATCATGACTCTTCAACTTCTCTGGCAGTTGAGACTCTTCGTCTTCTTTGTGACAGTTGATCTCACCTTCTCTGTTTTAGTTATAGGCTTCCACGCTCATCCATCTGTCAATCCCTTCTAAGAATAGTCTTCCTTCACTTGGACAAAGCTTGGAGACTCTTCATCTCCTCTAGCGATCACACAGGTGTCTCTTCGGATTCTCTAGCAGACACCATCAATGGTTTCTGGCAGTTTCACTGTGTCGTGCAATAGTAGCCCTCAGATCTCCTTCAGGTTAATCTACGCCGTTGGATGAGCTTTATTAATTTTTCCTTTAAATCGGGTTTTCACATTTCGGCATTTGTGTTCTTACCTCTCAAATTCGCGATCCCCAAAACTCCGATATGGAGCTTATCTGGACTGACTCCTTCTCTTCCCATGACCAAGGCTGGCTGTGACCACAGCCTTATGCATAAGGCACTTTCGCGATTTCGCATATCGCAAATTCATAATTCAAGTTGCTTTGTTTCTTTTGTCTCTCCATATTGCGATTCGCGAAACTCCGACACGGAGTTGAACCAATGGTCCAGATTCATTCTCGATTCAATGGCTGCGATTGAATCGCGATATCATATATTGCGAAACCAGGATTCTTGTTGCATTTTTTTTTTTGAGTTCGTGATTCGCGAAACTCCGATAAGGATTTGGATCAACAGTCCAGATATGATATTGACTCAACGGCTACGATTGAATCGCCATATCGCATATCGTGATTTCGACATTCTTGTTGTCAAGTGTTTTTGTCACTTCAAAGTCCCGAGTCACGAAACTCCGATAAGGAGTTAAATCAATGGTCCATATTACTTCTTGATCTGACGACTCATATTTCATCGTGATTTTTCATATTGCAACTACACCCTCTTCTCCTTCCACTTTAAAGACCGTGCAGGTTCTCCTCGATCCAATGGTGGTCGGACAGTGCACACGGATCTGACAGCTGAGATCTGTCTCCCTCTTCAATGATCAGAGATTCTTCTTCTCAAGAGGTTCTTCTCAAAATTTCGCTCATTCGCTGCCTTCGATCATTCACATTCTTCTCAAACTTTCGCTCATTCGCTGCGTTCGATCATTCACTGCTTTCGATCATTCACCTTTCTGAACTTATCTTTTGTTTTCCTATCGATTACAAACTTGTTGTTCTCATGTCATCTTCACTCTTGCCATCAATGACAAGCATTCGCTACGTGTTAAACATTTGCCAACAATTTTTTTATGTTGCAAATATATGGGTGGAAAGCCCAATTTTGTTAAGTTAGACTAATTTTTGGATATTTTTTGGACACACTTTTTATAGTTATGGATATATGGCTTTGAGAGTTTTTATAATATATATGTGATGAAATGGTTTATACAATGTTTGTTTAATATAATGCTTATTAATGAAGTAGATGCCAATTCAACACAAAATTTTCTAGTGAGTCAACTAAGGAATTGAATTTTCTTGGTATATGTTCATAAGTGATAAAATTAAATGATCGTTCCAAGAGTCGTACCATTAAATATTTCCAAAAAAAGGATATAATGTTGAATAAAGAAGGTTGCGTTGAGGTGTGAAACAATGAGCTCGTAATCTAGGGGTATTATTAGGTGGCGTATTCCCAAAGAAGATGCTTCAATAAAAAGTTCAATGATGACATTGTATTTGGAAACATTGTTCATTGCAGGTCCTAGATAGATGCCCCCAGAGCTAACTATTTCGTTGGTGGGTAAAAGGATCGCCTAGGAAGAAGAAGCGATATTCCGGGAGGTGCGACTCATTCCATCCACATATCCATAACAGGGTAACGAAAACAAATACATATGCATCTCAAGAATTAATTAGGATAAGAAGATTGACAAAGACTATCACATACAAAGAAAATAAAGACAACCATATAATACTATAATACATATGGTACAAAATCACTAGATAGAGAGAGGCTTATGCATAATACTTTTTCAAGTAGAGCCCGTTACGGGGCTCCAAAAGAATATTTCCTTCATAATCAACTAACTCATAGGATCCTTTTCTAAGAGAACATTTGACAACATAGGTTCCATGCCACAGAGGTTCGAACTTTCCTGCGCCCAGTTTATCATGGTATTTATCGTATATCAACACCAAGTCACCTTTTGAAAACGTTGGAGAGTGAATTTTCTGATCATATTGTGAATTTACTCGCTTTTGGTGTGATTCGCTAGCCATGATGGCCTCCCAACGTTGCTCATCAAGGCGAGATAATTATAGTAGTAATTCTTTTTCAATGGAGGTACGGGGAAAGAGTTTGACAACTAGCTTAAGTGAGGGAATTTCACATTCAATGGGTAGTACTACCTCTAGTTCATACACAATTTGGAAGGGTGTGAAGCCCATGGAAGTTTTGGAAGAGGTTCAATATGCCCATAAGGGTGAGAATAACATTATATGCAAATTAGATTTGTGCTTTCCAATCAATTTTTGGAGCATTTTTTTTAGCACCTTGTTAATGGACTCAACCTGACCATTTTCTTATGGATAGTAAGGAGAAGAGTGCTCTTGGTGGAAATTCAAAAGGGTAGATAACTCATTCATCATTGTTACAGTAAATTTTTCCTCACCCCATGAAACTTTCTTGGACGACCTTTCCATTTCCATATGCATACTTGAAGTCCCCTTCTATATCTTCCATAGCCAAAAAGAACATTTTTCCACATATACACACCCTATCAGTTAAACAACAAGTGTATACGCATGTTTCTCCACTACAAATTGTGTACATCAGGTTTGGTGCTAAAATAAAAAATTATGTTGGGTTTCTATGCCATGTCACAAGATCCATGATCCTTGAACTTCCATATATTGGAAACGCTCTGACTCGACCCTTCATTTCCATTTGAAGACTATAAATTGAGCCTTATCCAAGCCTTGGAAAAAGAGAATTCAACTTTGAGAGAAAATATACTCTCGAGAAATTTCACTTCATATTGAGTCTGCATCCCTTTGTCCTTTAAATTTTGAACCCCTTGTTCAACCCCCAAGATCTTCCTTCTTTGTGATGGAGAATATCATTGTCTCCTTTATATTAGCTTTCCTTTGGTGGAGGATTGAAGTGGTGGAGGCCCAACTGAAGGGAGTTACTTTCTCGGTTCCGATATGTGTCTTTACAGAAGTTTGTCACCTATATACTTATGGTGATCATTTTAATAGAAATACTCTTTTCTCATCCAATTGATATCTTGAAAATATTTGAATTATAATTCCATGGGAGTATTTGTCATGTACATTAATGTATTATGATAATCTATATGTTGACACTATATATTTTCACCATATCATTATGTATCTTGGTTGTTGAGGACAAGTTGTAGGTATAAATCTTTGAGTTGCGTGCTCAACGATGGTCTTCATCAAACGTCTCGACGAGGTAGGCTCTTGGCCCTGTCTTGTTAGCATTTAATTTATATAGCATATTTGGGATTAGAGTTGATTTCTATGTGTCATTTTGTCTGTTGTGGTTTACCCCATACCATATAGAGATTTTCCTTGTAACAGAATTGGCGACCATAGTGGGGAATTGCTATTGTTTTTTAGGGTTTGGAGTGTTTCCTCTTTGATTTGATCTCTTTTAGCCTGAGTTTACTTGTTTCCTGATTGCTTGACAACCTATTTTTTACTTTTCATTTGAGTTTATTGGCGTATCCCTTGCCTTGTCAGTGTTTTACTATATATATATATATATATATGTTGTTTATCCCTTGAAAGATGCGTAAATACGTGAGTTTTCCTTCGATAGGGTGCATACATATGTGACTTTTTCTCAAACAGTCGTGTACATCATTTATTTAGTCTTGTTGGCTGAGTTTGGTGTTTTTTGGGTGAGTTTGGTTGGTTGTTGAGTCTTCTTGGGTCTTTGTCCTAACTGTTAAGTGCTTACAAAGTGATAGGAATCCTTCTTATTTTTGAATTTTCAGGCGGTTTTCTTTCTTATAATATTTTTCATTGGTTGTCCTTACACATTGGTATGAGTGTTTGATTCTTGGTATCCTCCTTGGATTGTCTATTTTTCCTTGCAGTAGGGTTTGTATGTGAAGTTGCTATTCAATCCTTGCATTTTCTTTTCTTTATATCGAAAATAAAAAAAACATTTGCTCATTTTTTCAGTATGGCATTTTCTCTTTTGATTACTTTGCGTTGATTTTGACACATGTGGAGAGATTGCATTTCATTGAAATTGTAAAGATTACATTGAAAAGTTGGATTCAGAAGAATACCATCTCTTTAGAATTCAATATTAATAATTAGAAGTGCTTTTATATTCTCTTCTTTTATATGTTGAATCGTAATACCATCAGTTTCACGACCACACCTCTTGAGTAAGCTGAAGCCATTAAAATTGATGTTGTTTAATTAAAATTTATTAGAAACGGTTTTATTTTTTCGGGTACACAAACAAGTATATGACATAGGGCCTTGGAATAGGATTTTGTGAGTAAACCTCTCCAATTCTATTAAACTAAACGTATGTGTGTGTCTGACCAGGGAGTGGTGAAATCCATTTTGTAATCAGTGATGTCACAAGGCTCTGCTCACACTGGAGTTAAGCATGAGGTTGTGTGAAGTTGGTTGTAGAGATATCCCTCTATTACCTTCTTAGTGTCAGAGATATTTCTAGGGTTCTATTCATATTTGTGGGTCTTGTTGGTACCTTTACCTCTGTGAGAGGAGCTGCTTTCAAGATTTAAAGATTTGTTACCCTGCCCATATGTTGGACCAGACTTACAACTATTCACCTGCACATTAGTTATATTTTGGTGACTCTAGTATCTTGACATAGGTAGCCACATAGTTTACTTGTAGTGGTTATTCTGCAGGTGCCCTAAGTCATATAAGGGCCAGATAACACACAACCTTTATGGAGGATTACCTCTCCGGGGGGATCTGACCAACTCCGATGTTGAGCCCATGAGGGCCCTTATAACTAATTCTAATACTTCCATTCTTTTGAAGGGAGTCTCAGGCCCCTCTTGGGAGAGACATACCTACTCTAGTGAGGGAGGCCTATTTTCAGCCATTATAGGCTATTTGTGTGCATTGGCCTTTTTTCTTTATTTTGGTGTGCTCTCTGATTGTTAGTTGGCCCTAGGATTTGGTTTTATATCTCAAGTCTTGATTCATTGTGGAGAAAGACCAGATTCCTTGCAGGTCTTGTCGTTTGTTGAAATTACCACTGCATTTTGAGTCTTTACTGAAGTTTCCTTCTAAAAGACGTAAAGTTAATAAACATGGTACATATATCTTCACCTCCCAGACTTGTGATTATTCGTTTATGAGTACTGATTCAAACCCAAATTTCACTTAGTGGGATCCCTTTGACTCCTGTGACTCCTATATCTTGTGTGATTAGTGGGATCCCTTTGAATCCTTCAACCTCGATTGTTGGGGTGCTGAAGGTCACCGCCCCTATTTATACCCAACCTATGGGTTCTACTCGACCCATAGGAACGAACCCCTTCAGGTCTCTTTTTGGTACGTCAAGCTATAATTATCAATCAATACTTTTGGTCTCTAATCCATTTTCTTTTGATATTCCCAACATGACATCGCAACTCTCATCCTCTATTCCAACGGCTAATGCGAATCCTAGTTTTGGACTTAGGGGCATGGCTCATCCATATGCTCATCTCTCGTTTGGAGGAGACTGTATTCCCCAAACGAATCCTACAGTTGGAGGCTGGCCTCCTTTTTATTTTGGACCTAATATTAGTATCAATGCTCTTGAATGGAGTGCTCAATCGGGAAGAAAAGTCACTTCCTATATTCCATCATTTATATCCTCTTCCTCCATGCCAATTCTAACAAACAAATTTATTATGGTGAATCCCCCTCTATCCTCCAGAGTTCCATCTGGAGGGACTCAATTTCACACTATGGGAAATCCCCATCCTAGAGATCTTTCAGTTGGGGGCTACTTATATAACCCTCATTATACCACTTTCATGGGAATGGTGCCCATACAAACTTTTATGAATTAGTTTGGAGGAGGATATTATTCTACAAGACAGGTCCATGGAATATACTAGAACCATGGAAGGCCTACAATCCTTCAGTCCCAATATTTCCCAGGAACATGGGCTTAGACGCCACAACCATGAATCCATTTTATAGCAATGCTTAATCTTCCAGATTTTTCAAAATTAATGAATGAACCTATGCATCATGATCCATCATGCCCCCCCCGTCCCCACCAATCTTCCTTCATACATTCCAAAATTCAAAGGTAATACTCRTGAGGATGTGGGTGATCATGTTACTACTTTTCATCTTTGGTGTTGATCTAATTCCCTTAATGATGATTATATTCGTTTGAGGCTATTTCAATGCACCCTAACATCGATCGTCGTGAAGTGGTACATTGAGCTATTGGGGGGAACATACAAAAAATTTAATTAGATGGTTTTGGTATTTCTTTACAACTTCCAATTGTTGGTTCCTTACGATGTCGGCATAGAAATTTTGTCGGCCCTTCACTGAGATAAAGCCACGCATATCTTGGACCATATTCAAGAGTGGTGTATACGAAAGAGGTTGATCAAATCCTACAATCCTCCAAAGTTTTTGTTGGAATGGTTCATTAAGTCCTTATTACCTTATATTTCAAAGGATGTATCTACATACAGAGTAACACATGAGGAAGAAGCTATTTTCAAAGCCCAATAATTGGACCTCATATATGCTCAATCTGGGATGTTGTATGAAATTATTCTTGATGCACCATGGTCGAACTATGACCCTAGGAAAAAGGGTGGGCCTCATGCTGATGGAATCATAGGATTCGCAAATGATAAGTATACATATTTGGTGATGAACCAGTTGAAATATTTTTCTCTAAGCCAGCTTGTAATAAGACAAGCTTTGGCTTTGTCCTCCACTCCCACTCAGTTGGCATATGTGCATTCTGTATAGTCATCGGCCAACCCAAATAGTAACCAACAACCAGTAGGGAATAGAAGGAAAGGACGAGGTAATAATCGTAAGGGTGGGAAAAATAATAGCAAATCCAAGGACGACAGTAACAATGATAGATTGAATAATAATTTTGGTGAGAGAAATAAAAAAAAATAGAAGGTGAAGTTTCCTTGTAAACTTTGTAAATATGATCACCTTACCCACCTATGACCCAAAATTGAGGAAGCCTCAAGGCTCTTATAATATCCATCCATTGTGATGAAAAATCCATTTCCACATAATCAGCACATGGCCTCAGGGGCATCCAACACTAGAAATGTGTCGAGCGTGAGTCAAAACCCCTCAACACATGATGGTGGAAATCTATCTGTCAATATGATCAAGTATCATATTGGTGTAGCCACTCGATCTCATGATTACAGTGCTTCATAGACTGTTGTAGGTCAAGAGTGTCCTCCTCCTCCAAAAATATCCTTGCAGATATAAAAGTCGAAACCTCCTCCTCATATTCCAAAAGGAGTACTAAAACGCTCTTCCCACAATCCCAATGCCAGAGCTTCCCAGAACTATTTGATTGTCGAAGATCTGGGTCAAACCCCTTGTGAAATGTTTCCTTTGGAGGTGCTCCAGATGCGTCCTTCACAGAGGAATTCCTTGTTATATTATTTAGGACCTCTAGTCCCATGTGGCTCGAAGGTTATTAAGTTTGATGTCATGGATGTTAGGCCTCACTTACCTTACCATGTGGCATTTCAAATCAATGTGGATTACATGAAAATTACCATCAAATGCATTGTAAGTGATGAGAGTGTTGCGACATGTGTGATGTCCCTAACCTATTGGAAATCCATTGGCTTTCCGACCCTATCCCAATCTATGACTATGTTGACCACTTTAGATGGTAATTCGTTCCAACCCCACAAAATTCTTCTTGATTTTCTAGTAAGTTAGGTGGAATGAAAATGGAGTTTGATGTCGAATTCCTTGATGCACCTCTCAACTATAATTTACTACTAGGGTGTAATTGGACTTATGCCATGACAACAATTGTTTCATCCATTTTCCACACTTTATATTTTCCTCATGAAGGGAAAATAGTGATGATTGATCAATTGTCCTTTGTACACACTAGTCCTAATGCATCAGTTGGACCTTCAATGCCTATGATCGATAATTCTCAGCAGAAAATTGAGGATGTTGGTGTCGAACTATATTCCTCTCTCATGGGTAGATTTGATTTCATGGCACCAATTCATCACATTCATTCCATTTCTAGTGAGTCTTCATCATTGATGAGGTTCATTCCTTTTCGTAATTCATATTTCAACGACCCTTTGACCCTACCTTTCCTGACTTGTCATACGACAATCATTCTCACATTGGGATGGAAATGCCATTGTCTTTTGTAGAAATTGTGTATCATTCTATTCTTGACAATATTATTGACTCAGATCCTTTCTCCTCAGAGACAAATAAGACAGATCCTGTTCTAGATCTCGTATGGGTCATTCAATATTCTTGTTTGCATGATTTCCTTTCTGATAATTTACCCTCAGATGAAGCCATATTAGAGGCCATGTATGGTCCTGATAGGCCTTGGGATGATATGCATCATCGCTCCTATTTCCTCCCAGATCTTGTTAGGATTGAACATGATGAATTTAAATCTACCTTGAGTGAGATGTTCGGTCACGTTGTGGTTCCACTAGATATGCATGGTATTTATGATAAAGGAAACATGGTGAATATTTATCCTACCATCACGATCAACATCTCTCGAGTTCCTGGAAAAATTGAGAACGTATATATCGGTGTGGATTGTTCTCCTAGAGAAATTTAGATCTACATCGATCTCTTCAAATAATTTCATGATGTATTCTCTTGGTCATATGAAGAGATGTCGAGGATCAACCCCAACATTTTTTAACATGATATTAAGAAATATCCGGATACTAGACCTCTTTGACAACGTCTTAGAGCTGTTAATCTCAGGAAGGCCCCTGCTATTATGACATAGGTAGAGAAGCTACTTAATGTTGGTTTCATCTACCCAGTTCCCTTGACTGAATGAGTGTTCAACCCCATTCCCATGAATAAAAAACAAGGAACCATCCGCGTATGTATGGATTTTTGACACCCGAACAAAGCTTGTCCTAAAGATAACTTCTTGACCCCCTTTTTTGACTAGATTCTTTATGAGTGTGCATGAAGAAAAATATTTTGTTTTAGGGATGGATTTCCAGGGTATAATAAAATTCAAATCAAACCCGAGGATCAAAATAATACGATGTTTATTTATCGTTGGGGTACTTTTGCATACCAGAAAATTCCTTTCGGCCTTAAAAATGTTGGAGAACCCTTCCAACGTTCCATGACCTTTTTTTTTTCACGATGTCAAGCAAATTTTTGAATCTTACATCAATGATCTCGCTGCTCACTCTCACAAGAGAGTAGATCACTCCACTCACCTTCGATTGGTATTTGAGAGATGTCATTACTATTTCATTCGGTTGAACCCTCATAAGTGCATATTTTGTGTTAGGTCTAGCCGTCTTTTAGTATTATTAGTATCTGAGAATGTGATCATGGTAGATCCTATGAAGGTTGAGGAAATACTTCGATTTCCTCCCCCACGCAACATATGACAACTTCAAGGTTTACAGGGGAAGGATAATTTCTTACATTGGTACATAGTGAACTATGCCAATTTAACTAAGGGTTTCATGTTTCTTTTGAGAAGGATACTTTGTTTATATGGGATGAGCAAGCCTAGGAATCCTTCAATGTTCTTAAGAAAGATTTGGTGTTGGAAACTGTGTTGAAGCCTCTAGACCACTGTAGAGACTATTTGATTTATGTCACCACATCTGAAGGGATGGTTGGTATGGTTCTAGTTCAAGAGGACGATGAGCTCCATGAGAAAATTTTATACTATCTCAGTCGAAACATGGTCAGTCCTGAACTTAAATACTCTCACGTAGAGAAACTAGCCTTGACATTTGTACATGCAGTTCAAATATTACGACATTATATATTACTTTGCAAAATTAACTTAGTTACATATATCAATCCATTTCCATACGTCCTCACTAGGCGTATCATAGGGGGAGAAATACTAAAAGTGGATTTTTATTTTTCAATCATTTTATCTCGATTTTATTTTGGCAAAATCTAAGAAATCGCTACTTTTTTCTAAGTTGATATCGGACTTCCCTCAACTAGATGAAGACATTTTTCATGACGATTCATACACATATGAACATATCTTGGTTATCTCGTCTTCGGACCCCAATTATGGAGACATTCTAATTTACCTTCCAACCTTGAATCTATTTGATCCAGGTGGATATTGGTGGCCACCACCTATTCCAACTATCTCCTCTTGACAGTTTTTAGGTTAACACATTCTTCTATAATTCTTTGTAATTGTGGGTTCTACACTTATAGGGTTGTCTGAATCCATACACTAGGTGGATATTGGTGGCATCCCACCTAATCCAACTGGATTATTTTTGTTTTTTTCATGTCAGTACATCTTTATGTACTTCTAGGACCATTTTGGGCCCCCAAACATTGTTTTTTTGGCTTGCCACAATCAAACTATAGACAAAGTCAAAGTTTGATGACATAATGTGTATTTATCAAATTTACATTTCCAATGGGATATCACGTGCCTAAAACAAAGTTCGTATGAAAAAGTTACAACCCCGGGAAGTTGAGGTACCAACTTACCCATCAGGACCCACATAACGTTTGGTGTTTCACCTCCTAGGGTTAGGTTTTTGGATTTATAGGGTTTTGGAATTCATGACTAATGTTAAAAATTATTTTGGAGCCTCATTGTAATGATCTTTCTCAGACAGATGTGTGTAGCAGCTACATCTCTTGTCAGAGATAGCTACCACCATTCGAGCAAGTTGTTTTCAGTTCTGAAGTTTTACAATTTCAACCTATTTCATTTATTCAATAGAATTTATTGTTCACTAGATATCTGTTATTGTTCGCCATATCTCTGTGTTTTTTGTATTCAGTTTGTTAGTCAATTTGTTCCTCTCATATATCTGGATCAGTGGTATCAGAGTGGTCTTCTCTTCATTTATTTTTCTTCGTGGATGTCCCCGACAATATTTGGGTACAAGAATTTGGGACTCGAACCAATTGATCCTTTGTAATATCGATCACATTGAGCTCGAAAAAAACCCATGGGGGAAGGAAAGAAAGATGATGGAATAGGATATCCTTTTAAAAATTTTCTCTAGGAATCCCTTGCGAGATAAAGGAACAGAATGATGGAAAAATTTGCATAGATCCTTCGGCTACTACCCACACGAGAAGCATATTCATCAAGAGGCCATGCAACCCCCTTAAAGGTACATGTAAATTTTGATATTACATTATATGAAGGATTGATAGATGCTAATGATGTAGATAAATGGCTAAATCTTCTCGAAGGGTATTTTTTCGGTCCACAATTTTTCCAATAGGAAAAATATTATATTTTCCCTCCTCAAGGTCATCCCCCATGTTAAGGATTGGTCAGATACTTACTCTGAGAAAAGGGCCAGAGAGGAATGTGCAATATTTGCAGTCTCCCCCACATGGGATTCCTTCAAGAATGAAATTAAAGAACAATACTACCCTGTTGGAAGCTACGAGGACCAATACAAAATATGCACCACCCTGCGTCGGGAAAGGGACCAAACAGTACCATATTTCATGAATATTTTCCATACCTTGCACACCAAATTGGGTATCAAAGACTCTGAATGATATCTGGTGCTCAAATACCGAGGTTGTTTTCATCGATACTTTCTAACAGAAATGGAGTTTCTGGACATCGCATCAAAGGGTACGACTTATAGATATGATGTCAAGATCGAGCAATAATTTAAGTAGAAGAGGAGAGATTTTGGATCTGCAAAATCCTCACAGTAGAAGAAGGAAAAAGACGGCCCCAACTCACACAAAAAAGGACACAAAAAATATGGCCACTCTCAGAACAACCATTCCAAGCCACAAAACAAGAAGGGTAATCAGAAGTTGAAGAAAGACATGAGAAAATGGTGTGAATACCATAAAATCCCTTGGCACAACACCGAAGAATGTCACTCCAAGAAGTCACTCATAGTCGAGATGAAATATTCCTGTCAAAGGATGATTCTAACTCCGAGTCAAATCCAAAAGGAGGGAAGTAGATTATCGATGTTGAACCCAGTGCCAATTTTTCTACCACCAAAGTCTAGCCAAGTGAACTAGAAGAACCAGAGGAAGGGGAATGCCTTTTTCACTCGTAGAATCCAATTAATTTTATTGTCAATAGTAGCAGTTAGAAGAACTCGATCTTAGCAGAGATCATCAACAATTGGATCTGCAAATGACATCGCACCCACAACCCTACACCACCAAATGGCTTCTCCAAGGAAGAGATTTTCGTGTCAGCCAATAGTGTCATCTTTCCTACGACATCAAGCCTTTCAAATATGAGGTATTGTGTGATATTTCTCCCSTTGAAGTTTGTGATGTTATTTTACGACAACCATATTTGTGGAAGAGACATGTTGTGTATGAGTCTATACCCCATAGTGTTATTATTACTTTGGGTAGAAAATTCAATAGGATACCATAGGTAGTGCTGCCTACTAGTGTTTCTTTAATCTTTGCTAAGAAATGCAATAAGGTCATTTCACATACCTGGAAGTTTTTCTTCTTTGTGATCTGTGCTCATAATAAGGAGAAGGTAGACACCAAATCCGTGGCCTCTACACAGAGCCTCTCTTTATAGCAGAAGCAAGTGGATGGGATCGTAGAAGAGTACAAAGACATCTTCTCCTCACCCACCGGGGTATCGATGCACTGTAAAGTCAAGCATCCAATTGATCTAACCCCTGTTGCACCTCTTCCTAATGGACTAGTCTATCATCGCTCGCTATTGGAAAATGACCAAATCAAGAGTCAGATCTAAGAGATGATTCAAAAGGGGCACATCAGACCTATATCCTCCCCTTTGAGAAGCCCAATTGTACTAGTGCAGAAGAAAGAGAGGACCTAACATCTTTCATTGATTATAGAGCATTAAACAAAATCATAGTCAGGAATTGGTACCCAATTTCTAGAATTCATGACCTTCTTTTCCAGCTCAAAGGGGAAAAGTTCTTCAACAATATTGACCTAAAGTATGGCTACCACTAGGTTCCCATTGAGCTAGCTAATGTATGGAAGACAACATTCAAATCTAAAGAAGGTGTCTTCAAATGATTAGTCATGCCCTTTGTCTTAACAAATGCACGAGCCACTTTTATGAGATTGATGGATGATGTATTGAAACCCTTCACCAAATATTTTATGGTGGTATATTTGGATGACATCCTCGTCTTCAACATAGCTTGGGAGGAGCACATGCAACATATTCAACAGGTTTTAAACACTCTCTGGAAGCACAAGCTATATGAAAACTTGGAAAAATTCTCCTTTGGCATGAACAAGGTCCAATATTTGGTCTATATTGTTGATGAACATGGGGTACATGTTGATCCAGCTAAGATCCAATTCATTTGTGACTAGACAACCCTGACAACACTAACCGAGTTTCAGAGCTTCTTGGGACTCACCAACTTCTACAGATGGTTCATGTTGGGATTCTCCCATATTGCATGGGCCCTCAACCAAGTGACCAAGGGTGGTGGCAGGGAAAAGTTCGTGCGATGAAATAAACAACAACAAGAATTGATGATCTGAGGAATCACTTGTACTCAGCTCCATTAATATCCTTACCTGATATGCAACAACTGTTCAAGATTGAGACTGAAGCATCTGACTATGTTGTAGGCACAGCTCTCACTCAACATAGCCATCCAATATCATACCATAGTGAGACACTCTTAGATGTTGTTAGAAAATACCCCACCTATGACAAGGAAATGTATTCCATTTTACAAGCCTGTCGTTAATAGAAACATTACATTATGGGAAAGGAGACAATCATTCACATTGATCACAAGCCTCTGTAGTTCAAACAAACACATGGGAAGTTATAGAATGACCACCATCAAAATTGTTCCACCTACGTGCAACAATTTCATCTCAACATAAAGTAGTATAAGACAGGGAGCACCAATCATGTCATTGACTTCCTTAGTAGACCTCCTGTGGTTGCACTCACCACCTTGTTACATTCATGTGGACATGAGGCATCTGAGTGGCCCCAACTTTATCAACAATATCCAGACTTCTCCACCACCTATCAACTCTTGGGTACAGGTGTTAATGTCACTGATTTTCACATTTAGGAAAGATTGTTATGCCATCTTAGCCATATCTGTGTTCTTACAAGAGAGCATTCAAAGATAATCTAGAAGGCTCACTACAAGCAAATGGAAGGAAATTTTGGCATGGAGAATACTATGACTGTTCTACATAAACATTTTTATTGGCCAAAACTTTGACAGGACGTCAACACGTATATTGAATATTGCACTTCCTGTGCCATTTCCAAGCCATCCATCAAGAACCAAGTCTTATACACACCTCTTCCTACTCCCAAGAGGCCTTGGGAATCCATCTCGATGGATTACATGTATGGCCTTTAATCCACCAAGAAAGGAAATAATTGTGTATTTTTGGTAGTTGATCGGTTTTCGAAGATGGCCATCCTCACATCCTACAACAAGAGCATCAAAATGACAGATAATGCTAATCTCTTCTTCAAATGAGTATGGGTCCATTTTTGGATACCACAGACCATCATCTCCGATTAGGATAGCTAGTTCCTCAACAAATTTTGGTCGAGTCTGTAGTCATTGTTGGACACCAAGCTCACTAAATCCACTACTTTCCACCCCTAAATTGACGACCAAGATGAGGTTTTCAATCAGATGATTGTGCACATCCTGTGCAAGTATAACTCTAAGAATCCATGTACCTAGGATGAGAGTCTTCCCTATGTTTAGCAAAACTACAACAAGGCTCTCCATAGATTCACCGACCATAGCCCATTTCAGGTAGGGCTGGGATTCCGACCATCGGGTGCCATTGATGTTGCATTACCTCTTTCCACCACATAGGTAGAATATTCCCATGTTTAGTCTGAGCCTGACAAAGCCACCATATTCATTGAGCAGATTCAACACATCCTCCAACAAGTCCATGAGATTTTGAAGAAAGGCAATGCTAAGTACAAATAATGCCATGATCAACACAAGGTACCACACCAGTTTCAGGTGGGAGACAAGGTATGGTTACATTTGTAGAAAGAGTGCCTTACAGAGCCCCATCGGAAGCTCTTACCACTTCGTTATGGGCCTTACACTATCACCAATTTTTTGGGTAGCAATTATTTTGAGCTCAACATTCCACCCCTCCTTGGCTTGCACCCAATGTTCAATGTGGACCTCCTTCTGCCATATTTTCCACCATTATTAGACACCTAGGAGATCACATAACAAATAACACCAACATAGCTCAACCTTGACTACATTGGAACATGGATCCACTTATCCAATAGTGGACAATTAGTTCAAGGGAACTTGCCAGCAGAGGATCCATATTTATTAGATTCTCAAGGTAGGGTAGCTCCTACACCAAGGAAAGTGGCTCACCCAGGGCCAAATTCAACAGAATTTTCCTCACCTGATAGGGGGAAATCAATGCAATGGATACCATTTCTTCCTAAGGGGGGAGGACAGATCCAGGCGGATATTGGTGGCCATCCACATATTCTAACTAGCTCCTCTTGACAACTTTTAGTTCAACACATTCTTTTGTAATTATTTGTAATTGTGGGTTCTACACTTTTGGGGATGTTTGAAGCCCTACATTTCTCCCAGGTGGATATTGGTGGTTGCCTACCTAATCCAACTGGCTTATTTTGGATGTTTTCATGTTAGTACATCTTTCTGTACTTATAGGGCCATTTTGGGCCCCTAAACAATGTTTTTTTGTCTTGCCACAGTGAAACTATAGACAAATTCATAGTTTGATGACATAATGTGTAGTTCTCAAAAAAACCTTTCCAATGGGCTATCACGTGCCTAAAACAAAGGTCGTATGAAAAATTCATGACCTCGAGAATTTGAGGTACCAAGCTACCCATCGGGGCCCATATAACTTTTGGCATTTAACCTCCTAGAGTCATGTTTTTGGATGTCTACGGTTTTGGCATTCATGAGTAATGTTAAAAAGTTATTTGGATCCTCATTGTAATGATCCTATTTAGACGAATGACGTAGCTGCCACATCTCTTCTCAAAGATAGTTACCACCATTCGAGAAAGTTGTTTTCACTTCTCCAGTTTCATCCTATTTCATTTATTCAATAGACGTTATTGTTCACTGGATATCTGTTGTTGTTCTTCGTATCTCTGTATTTTTTGTACTTAGTTTGTTAGTCAGTTTGTTCCACTGATAAATCCAGATCACTATCCCAACATCTGTCGAGAGATGATTGACAAAGTATATTTAGTCATGCTAAAAACTATCTTATCATCGACGACACTTTGTATTTGTCATCATAATATTTTATGTCATTTCTTGACTCACGAGGAAGCTCATTCTATTCTCAATGATTGTCATAGTGGGGCTTGTGGTGGTCATTTATATGAGCTTCCAAAATCCCAAAAAATATTGGAAGCCGGTTATTTTTTTGCATCATTTTTTAAATATTGTGTTGAAGTGTTCAATAAGTGTCACCCTTTCCAGGTGTTTGCTCGGAAAATGCGCTCACACCCAACCCCTCTTCACCTAGTCATCAAAGTCGGTCCCTTCACCAAGTGGGGGGTATATTTTATGGTCTGTAACCCAACTTCGGATGGTGGGAATCAACATATCGTTGTGGTTGTGGATTACTTCACTAAATGGGTAGAGGCCATGCCTACCGTTAAATCTGATGGTAAGACTACAACATTCTTCATATTCATTAAATTATAGCTTGGTTTGGAATCCCAAAAGAGATTGTCACTAATCATGGCAGTCACTTTCAGAATGAAATAATGAAAGAGTTAGCATCAAAACAGGGGTATAAGCATGATCATTATTACCCTTATTATCCCCATGCAAATGGACAAATAGAGTTAGTGAATAAATCTCTCAAGACCATCTTGCAAAAAAAATTCAGCCAAAGTAAGTTTGACTAGCATCTGATGCTTTACCATACACTTTGGGCATATCGGACCTCGGTAAAGACTTCCACCAATTTTTCTCCTTTTCAGTTAGTACATGGTGTGGATTAGATTCTTCCGATTGAATGTAAAATCCCTTCCCTGAAGTTGGAAATTGAGCTCCTTCCTGACACATCCGATCTTGAAGAATTCCCTGTGCACCTAGAGTGTTTCGATGAGAAGTGTTGGGATGACTCTACAACTATCGAAGTGAATAAATGATGTGTTAATCTTCAGTATGATAGGTTTGTATGTTCTTGACAGTATGTTGAGGGTGACTTGGTTCTCTTGTATGACCAAGCCAAAGAACTGTTGGGGGCAGGGAAGTTCAACCCCATGTGGCACGATCCTTATATCGTGTGATGTGTCTTAGAGAAAGGATCATATGAATTGGAGGATTATGAAGGGAATATGATGGATTAGACCATAAATGGGCTCTACCATAAAAGGTATTATGCTTAAGCCCTCAAATATTGGGCGTGACCTTTTGTATACTAATGTATCTTAGTGTATATACATATTTTCCTTTGTGTCATCGAATTTCTTATCATGTTTTCCCTTGGTTGGAAGATGTCAACAAAATATTTGGTTTACCTAGGATTTGCTGACGGTGCCAGTCATCATACATAGAACATGGCTTCCAATTCTTGGGTCATTTACTCACCCGAGGGCCAACTGGTTACTACAGGTGGAATTCATCTGGATTCATCGACAGATAATGTGGTTGGGTATAACATTGTTATAGAACTATTATGCAACGCCATTTCACATGGTGTTCGGTCTTTATAGGTTATCCTGGACTCCCATTTAGTCACATGTCAATTAAATGATAGTTACCATGTGCGAGACCCTACTCTAATACGACAATTGCTATGGGTAGGACTTTTGGAATGATACTTTCATTTTCTTACTTATAATCACATACCTAGAAGTTCTAATCATGTATCTGATGCATATGATAATTATATTTTATATTGGAATTTGTCACATAAAAAGAAAACACATTCAAGCATGTACACATTGTAACAAAGTAAATTTGAAGACCAAATCCTTTTATATCTCATCTTTTCAAAAAATATGGTGTCATAGTACAAAATGGGGCTCACACCCTCAAACTACATATATGGCTGGTATATAATATGACCATGGCATTTACACCTATGGATATAGATGTGTATCATGATAGCACACTACGGTGTTTGCGAGATTCCAGAAGAGTCGTACCCATGCACAAGGTACACCCACCACCTGTCGCTACATAGCCTCTGGTAGATCCTCCAATTGAACCATAGGAATCTTGTGCATCAATCGAGATAGGTTCCGCTCAACATTCTGCAACACTCTCTATGCATCTCCTCTCATGTTCTCATATCCCTGGCTCCTCTGACGATGTCAAGGGAATCTCTCTGGTCATTGTGGACCTACATCTGCGTAACAAAACAATTGTTAATACTTAATGTCATACAAAAAATAAATGTTTTTTTTATTCTTTTTGAAAAACACAAAAAAGGAAACATATAAAAAAAATTCTTACCAATATCACCATAGGAGGAACTTGGTGGCAAAGGGATATCCAGATCCCCTCTGTAGTCAATCCTGACTTAAGATTATTCGCCAATGGATATGACTTTTCGATGCCACCAGAAAAAAACTCATCATTTTAGGGGGTTGGCACCCTACCACTTCCTAGCCGCCCCATCACATTGGTCCACCGTGACATGGCTAGATCACATTGTCCACATGGATTAATTTCTACTCTAGGGCTCAACCCTAGAACCCACTCAAAGAAAAAACTACAAAGAATGGATGCAAATGCAAAATTTCTCTTTTTCCCTTGTTTGCAATCTGTCGGTTGGCTCTTTGTGTTAGCTAGCAGTGAGGTACCCTAGTCATAAAAGATGGTTCTTAAACAATCCATCGCATACAACATGAGTGGCCTTGATTCCTACTGCAATGAGGCCGACACTGAAATCCATGTAAGTACAATCATGAAAATCTTTAAGCTCAGGTTCTTGATCTCCCTAATTGGGAGTTGGATCCCTAATTTATTTGTTTCTGCAACATAGTGGGTGGAAATGCATTCCTCCATAGATATACCACCCCTAGCCCCTCGGGCCTTGATATTCACTACCTCACCTCAGTGAGAAAATTCTATGATAAAATATATGTCATCCACTTCAATCCTCAATGGTTTTCCATTAAGGTTGAAGGCCTCTATCTCTGGATACCAGTAGTTTACTATAAACTAGATTAACCTCACTTGATCCCTCATCCCTTTGAGAGCCCAAAATTTTAAAGGAAACTTATTTTTAAATCATTTTGGGCCCATGCATCCCTTCCCACTTCTACATTTATCTCTTCATGCTCCCTCTCCCTCCATTCAATCACCATCCTGCAAAGGAAAAKACATTTTTTGAGTTAAATCCTTTCAAAAAAGTGTTCACAGACTTGTACGTTGGCTAACATGGTAACATTTGCATATAGGGATGCAGATACGCGGGCTTGATTTTCTTTTCCTATGTATATGGGGGAGTATACGCGAGTCGATGAACTATCACCCATGTACRCCCTAATTTACATATTACGCCCTCTAATACTAAAATAATGGGGCCTAAAATTGAAATTCAAACCATTGAAATTGAAGTAGAGGGGACGAGCACTTACTTGGTCCAGATAGTTGTTGATTTCGTTTATCATATCTCCCACAAACGACACTTGAAGATCCTGGGAAAATTGGCCTAAAATGCACTATATGGGTGAAAAAACTCAAATGGTATGGTAAAATGGTTTATTTTTACTATTAGTACAATTTTTTTACCCACTTCATATAGTTTGTGCTAATTTTTTACCTTGTGGAATAATCGTGCAGTGGAAAGAATTGGTTTTTGGTGGTTTTGTCCATAATGTTTTTGTGGTTTCCAATGTCATACCACCCATTCATGATGTCAGCAGGTATATTATTTCACCATAATATACGGTAGGTTGTCACTCCTTTTCTCACCCTTGCATCATCCTATGACCGTGATTCATACACCCTAGGTGCGAACCCATTTATTAGTGACACAAAACCTTCCTATTGCTACTAGAAGTGTCGTTATTAAGTGGTAGAGGATTACCAAACATGGGTTCCCTAGTTAGAACCTTTGTGTTATTTGGTGCCCAGGCAGAAGTTATTCCATAGGACTGGGAGTTCCTTATAGTTTCAATATAACTTTGCATTCGAACCCCATATTCTTACTCACAAGCATTCTGACCTTTACCTATGGGACTCCCCCCCAGTCTTAGTTAAGCTGTTTTCCAACTCTCTAAAAAAAAGAAAATATTGTTGAGTGAATGTGTCTCTTTCACACTTGTTAAATGGATTTGAAATGATGTCTATTTGGTGTAAGTTTAACCCTTTTTTAGACCAATTAGACTACTTACTAAAAAGGAATACTCTAGACACCATTGGCTAGAAGAGTTCTGCTGGGTATTATTTTATACTTTTTTGGGCATAGGGGACTAAATCTACGAAAAATAACATTTTTTGGATTTAAGTTGTAATCTCATTCCATCATCATGCTTGCAGTATTGAGCCTATTTCTGGTTCCCTCTTTCTCATTGTAAGACTCTTACCTCAACAATTTGCATCACTAGCTAAGCAGAGCCTTGTTTATATCCTTTGCAGCTTGACACCTTGTACCCTAAGAGGAAACATCCCCATGAGTGTCCATGCCCTGCATGCACTTCCTTGCATTTAACATAGGTATGTTCCACTATTTGGAGCTGGTTTCTTACTCGCAACACTCATTTCCTCTCTTGTATCATATCATTTATTTTCCTATGAAAAAACAAAAAAGTCGGGCCGAAAAAGAATATTATCTCATATCGGCAGCAATCGTGTCGCCTTTGAAAAAATAATTTTTTTCTGAGTCAAATGTCATCCAAAGTTTAGGTTTAACATGACCTTAGGAAGATGAGCTCATTAATTAGAGTTTACTCCTCTGACTAGTTATTATTCTAGTCCCTATGGAGATTCCTTTGATGCCTCCTGCATCACAAAGTTTTATCATCAATTTTGTGTTTCCTGAGTTATCCATATGTCTCATGATCTTGTTCAAAGGATGTCTATAATCCCATGTCAACCATTTCTCATAACTCTTCACTTTGTGTGTCGGCCATACCCTTAGTGTATCTCAAATTCACATGAAGTTATAGTCCTATCATCTACCCTGGTCCTACTTTCATTATGGATAGGTAACCTTGAACCCAACAATTGACATATCCTCATTGGTCATTGACTGGGGGGTTTCCCTAGTGTTCGACGACAAGAAATCTAGTCACACATTGGGATTCATGTATTTTCTTGGATGCCATTAGCCTTATTGATGGTTTCCTAGCCTTTGTCGGCATTTTTTCTTATTTTCTACTATTCAGAGGGTATATTTCATACACTACTTGCATATGGTTCATACAAGAGACACACAAGGTCATTGGTTCATGAAAATCCTATTCATCGGAGCTCTTCCTAATGATTAAGCTATTTCTTTGTACCTCGTGTTAACTGATGAGATATTCCCTAATGATCTCCTTTTATTGGATAACTTTCCATAGACTCCAAATCATCTATTTTGGAAATGAGACCTAGAGTCCTATGAGTACCTAGAGGATTGCAGTCATCAGTGGAAAGTTCTCCTGCCATTGATAGTTGGGAATACATCAATGTCTCTTGTTCACACTTGTAGAATGTACTCGGTGCCTTGATACCTACTTTCAATATCGGTAGATTGTCTCGTTTTTGTTAACGATATATATTAATGACTAGTAATAAAATGAAATCTCATCATGTTCGACCTTAACTCCTCTATTCACATGATGTAGACTTGCACCTTTGGCTGATAGTGTAGAAGACTACAACTTACAGTAGCAACTTTCCTAATCTGTTGTTGTCCTTCATTGAATCAATACCTATATGATTCCAATGATCATGGGAGATCATATTATTCTCCATTGTATACATATATCTTCATATTGATTTTGAGACTGGATTCCATTGTGCCTTGTTCATGACTATAACAACCTATGGCATATGTTTGCATTGTATTTCCTATTCATGGCCATGAAAAACAATTTGGTATATTTCCACATTGATCTGTAGTGTAATTCGGATTGGAATCCATCTATACAAAGTCATTATGCTTTGTAATATTCTCATAAGTATCTAACACTTCCATTGGAGTCTCCAGTACTCCACTTCTAGGAATTATAATGTATTTCGACCATCGTAGATACTCCTCTAACCTCACACATTAGGGGGCATTTGTTACAACAAATTTTTCCTCACCCCATGCAACCTGCTTGAATGGCCTTTCCATTTCCCTATGCAGAATTGAAGTCCCCTTGTGTATCTTCCAGAGACAAAAAAGAACATTTTTGCTTATATACACTCCCTATTAGTTAAACAACAAGTGTATACGTAGTTTTATCCATTACATCTTGCATACATCGGGTTTGGTGCTCAAAATTAAAAATTATGTCGGGATTCTATGTCATGTCATGAGATCCATTATCCTTGACCTTCCATATACTAGAAATGCTCTGAATCAGACCTTCAGTTTCATTTGAAGGCTATAAATTGAGCCTTATCCAAGCCTTGGAAAAATAGAATTCAACTTTGAGACCAAAGACACTCTAGAGAAATTTCACTTCATATTGAGTATGCATCCCTTTGTTCTTGAAATTATGAACCCCTTGTTCAACCCCCAAGCTCTTCCTTCTTTGTGATGAAGAATCTCATTGTATTCTTTATATGAGCTTGGATTTGGTGGAGGATTGAAGTGGTGGAGGCCTATCTATAAGGACTTAGTTTCTTGGTTCCAATATGTTCCGTTATAGATGTTTGTCACCTATATACTCATGCTGATCATTTTAATAGAAATACTCTTTTCTCATCCTATTGATATCTTGAAAGTATTTGAATTATTATTCCATGGGAATATTTATCATGTATGTTAATGTATTATGATAATTTATATGCTAACACTATGTATTTTCACCATATGCTTGTTTATCTTGGTTGTTGAGATCAATTTGTGGGTATAAATCTTTGAGTTGCGTGCTTAAAGATGGTCTTCATCAAACGTCTGGACGAGGTAGGATCTTGGTCTTGTCTTGTTATCATTTCATTTATATAGCATATTTGGGATTATAGTTGATTTATGAATGTCATTCTGTCTTTTTGGTTTACCCCATGCCATAGATATATTTTCCTCTTAACAATCATGTTATTACAAAAATGTGATCCATAGTCGATCATAATAGACTTGGGTACACCGAGTCTAGCTATAATATGATTGAATATGAATAATGATGTAGGTTTGGGGTCATTAGTGTATGTGGGCATGGCTTCCGCCCATTTGGTGAAATAATCAACGACCACATTTATGTAATTATGACTGACAAGGGAAGGGGGTTTACATGTGGTAAATTCAATGCCCCATTTAGCAAAAGGGCCAACTGCAAAAACGAGATGTAGGGGAGCGGGTTGTGCACGCATTTTATTAGAAAAAATTTGGCATGCAATTTTTGGACTGCATTCATGCAATCTTTAAATATTGTCAGCCAAAAATACCTTACACATAATATTTTATGGGCAGTGGCTAACCCAGAAAGATGGTCTCCACGTGCTCCTGAGTGGCAGTCATTAATAATTTTTCTACTTTCGAGTGGATGACACATCGACATAACACCATATCTAATCCATGATGAAAATGTCTATCACCAACAATGACATAGTGGCAGGATTGATAGCGTATGTGATGATGATCATCTTTGGACATTTAAGGGTAGAAGCGTAGGGTCTAGAGATAAATGAGGATGTCTCCATACCATAGGTCATAAGAGTCAATGAGGAACAAAGATACATCTGGTAATGAATCTTGTACCATTGATTCGTCAATGAATCAAGGAAGATCGATCAGTAATTCTGCTAAGACTAAGGATGTCTTGGATTTGGGGGTAGAGAACTGGAGGTCAAATTCTTGTAATAAGAAAATCCATTTCGAGTAATGACCTCCCAATATCTGACGTGACAAAATATATTGCATAAGATTGGCGTCATATATAACGGTAGTAGTTCGAAGCAGAATGTAATGTCGTAATCGTTGGACAACGAAAACTCCTGCCAGGGCCAACTTCTCGACATAAGGATAATGAAGTGTAGTTCCAACAAAGCCTTTACTGAGATAATAAAGAACATGTTTTTTATTGTCTTCATCAGTTTGGACTAAGACTATTCAAATAGCAGTACCATATGTTGTCAGATATAAGGTAAAATATTGATTATAATTTGGGGGTTTCAATAGTGGAGGGGATGTAAGAATGTGCTTTAGTTGATCGAAATAACATTTATATTTTTCATCCCAAATGAATGGGACACCAGTTTTAATTAATCGCATGAAACCCTTAGTAATCTTTGCATAGTTGACGAAGAACCGTCTTAAGAAATTTGCTTGTCCTTGCAATTTCTAAAGTTAGTTAATAGTAAAACGGGGAGGAAAATTGATAATGTCCTCTACTTTAAGGGGATCGACTCAAATCCAAAACATGGAGATGATAAATCCAAGAAGACGACCAGATTCCACAAAAAATATGAATTTATGTGGGTTAATACAGATTTTGTAATGTCGACAACGAATAAATATTTGTCATAGATGATAGATATGATCTTTCCGCTTAGRAGATCTGGAGGGTAGGTCATCTAGATAAGGTTGCACAATATGTTTAATGTTGTGGAATGCATGAGACATCGCCCGTTGGAAGGTGGTTCCATCGGTTTTGAGACCAAAGGGTAACTTTTGATAAGCGAAAGTTCCCCATGGCATATAAAGGAGGTTTTGTGTTGGTCCTCCAGTATTATTTCAATTTGATTATAGCTAGAGAAGCCATCCATGAACGAGAAAACTTCACATCCAACACAATCATCAATGATATGATCAATGAAGCTGGTGGGAAAATTGTCCTTAGGACAAGCCTTGTTAAGATCCTTATAATCAACACATACTTAGATCGTGCCTTGCTTCTTGGCAACGGGTATGATATTGGAGACCCATTCTGTAAGGGGCATGGAATAGATAAAACCAACGTTCAATAATTTTTTAAATTCAAACTTAATTTTTGTGGATTTTCGTGGGTGGATTGGACAAAGCCGTTATTGAATTGGATGGGCTCTGGTATATGTCGTAATTTCATGAACAAGAATATGTGGATAAATTCCTGGCATTTCTTTATATGACCAGGCAAAAATATCACAAAACTCTTTAAAAAGGGCAATGTAACATTCAACCTCTTCGGGAGAGAAATACACACCTATCTGGATGTGTTTAGTGATCCTAGGTTTAACTGAAATATAAATTGATATAGTCTTAGAAATATTTCCCAAGTTTCCTTTTGAGGGAGAAGAATATGAAGTGGAAGGTAATGAGGACGGGTCTTCGGTGTCAGTAGAAATGAGGGTTTGAATATGTGTTTTTTTCCTCTCTTTATTGGGGAGGAAAGAGGATTGGTGGTGATGGTATTTTGAGGGTTGGTCTTGAAGAGAAATGACTTCCATTATATCTTCATCCTATGGGAAGACAAAATCTAGCAAGTCATCCTTGAGATGTTCAGGGGTAACACATTGAGGAGAGGAAAATTGATATGTCTCCTCTTCTAGTAGGAGTTTAGAATCAGTGTAAGCAGATTCATTTAATGTTTGAATAGTTGAATATGACAATTCAACTGGGGATAAATCCATGGAAGCTCCAAAGGATTCGATATCAGAAGAGTGAGGAATTACCCAAGAGTCGAAAGAGCTAAGGGATTTATCAAAAAAGGTAGAGATCATATTGATTAGATTTATTTGAGAAATATTGGTTTGGGGTAAAGGGAAGGTTCCCATAAGATTTGGATAGAGGCCTACACCGATACTTTCATATTCGAGTGTTGACGCACCTACGAATGGTACATTTGTGTTGGGATTAAGTTGCACGTCGAGTGTACAATAATCAAGTTGGTCTATTTTCACTTTCTTTCCTTGATGGGGAAAGAGGATAATTTGAAGGATAGAGGATGTCACTACCTTCATAGCATAAAACCAAGTACAACCTAAAAGGATATTATAGTCAAGACTAACATCAATTACTTCTACTTCGACGGATGCAGTTTTACTAGCTATTTTGATTGGTAGGGAGGGAAAAATACCATGACGTTTGAAAAAATGTCCATCACAGGCCTTCAATATGGTTTTTAATGTAGTAAGATATGGAGAGCCTAAGGCTTTCCAAAAATTCATTGAAATAATACAAGTGGTCACACCTTCATCGATCACAGTTCGAAAAACATTTTTGTTAAGTGAACGAACGATGATTTGTAATGCAAGTTGGTGTGAAAGGCTTGGTTCACTTTGGTCAACTTTAAAAGAGATAATGCTAAACTGTGAGGGATCAATTCCCCAAATGGAAGTTAATAAATCTTTTCTTTGGGTTGGAAAACTTTGCAATACTTCGAGGTTGGAAACGGTGCATGGGGCTTGAGAAATATCCTCCACTATACTATAGTGTTGGGCTACTTGAGCATTATGGTTATGTTTCATTCAACGAAGTACCCATTTTGGAGGGAGAAAAGCAGGGTCTATACTTGGTTTCTTGAGAGTGAGAGGGCCATTGGGTGGGGTTGAGATAGGAGGATGTTTTGATGGAGGATTCCTCTCATGAGAGTCATAATTCTTTGTTCTGGTGGATAACGTCATGGATTTGACCATCAAGAAATTGGCAGTTGAGGACTCAGGGTTGCCCCCAGGTGGGGGTGGTTGTGTTTTCACAACCAATTTTTGT
>JASDQU010736719.1:275427-292442 GCA_032191745.1 Picea mariana | reverse complement strand
TTGTTAACACTGCAGGTGTAGAAGAGGATAGGAATCGTTCAAGATTTTGATGGATTTATGCGAGACGAGGAAAATCTTTGGTGAAATTATCCTCCTTACAAATCATGTAGGGATATTTGAACTTTCATTTAGGTTTTCCCTCAACATTGCTTTCTTGTGTCTTGGGGCCTGACTGCTTGGAATATTTTTTATTTTTCTTATTATTTCTACCCTTGTTTTTTTCTCCATATGGTTGTGGGTTTTTGGGTGTGGTGTATTGCACTGAATTAACCTCAAAGGTTTGGGAAAGGGATTCGTTGGAGTGCTTGTGTGGACAAATGAACTAGGATTGGTATATTTATTTAATGGGCTATTTTTCCTAGTAATTTGAGCAAATGAATCAATAGAAAAATGATCGATCATACCATCGCCATGGAGTCTACGTGATGGTTTTGCTAGGTTGTTCGATGGTCGAGGAGCATCGGTAATCAAGTAGTATAATGTGTTAGATAGAGAATATACTAAATTTAGATATTGGGCTTGAGATATGGATTTTTCCTCTGTAACAATGCCTCCCATGGTGACATCTTGAGTGAAAGGTGGAGAAATAGACTTGGTAAACAAATCAACTAGTAGTTGGTCCGAGATTGTGGCTTTGATTAGTCGTCACGGGTGTCTCCACTCATGAATGTTATCATATATATGGGTGGATATTGATTGGCGTAACGATGTTAAAAGATCAATACTAGTTTCATATCTGATCGGTAATTCAAAGTGAGTAAAAAATGCCATAGAAAGGGAATGAAAGTTGTCAAAGGAGTTCCACAAGAATTCTATGTACCATTTAGTTTTGGATCCCGTAAGAGTTCACTGGAAAAGTCATAATCAGATGGAATCATCCATCAAGGAGTTAGAAGAACACAATAGGTGGAAAGTCATCTCATGATTGTTTGGGTCTTCTCCAGGATTTCCATCGAAATTAGGAATATCATAAGGGAGTTTGGTGGGAATGGGAGACCAAAAAGGGGAGTGTTGCATGGGATCATTAATCAACCTTGGAAGATCGGGAAAATATAAGGTTTCCAAAAACAAAATTTGTTTGCTGTCCTGTGGAGGTTTATTGTGGTCCTCCTCCATATGGGTGTTGCTCTAGAGGTCCTCCTCTATACGGTGGTATGTCACGGGGTCCTCCACCATAGGGTGGTCCTTCGGGGGGTCCTCCTCCATAATTTGGTTCCCTATGAGGTTCTCCTCCATAGAGGGGTCCTCCAGGGGGTCCTCCTCCATAAGGCGGTCCTCTAGCATATGTTGGTCCTCCAGGAGGTCGTCCACCATACGTTGGTCCTCCAGGAGGTCCACCTCCATTGGATGGTCCCCCTCCACCATGGGGTTTTCTAGGAGGTCCTCCACCATAGGGTGGGCCTCCAGGGGGTCCTCCTCATTGAGGAGGTTGGTTCCATATGGTATTATATATTCCTAGGTATGGATGACCATATAGTAGGCTAGTGGTAGAGGGAATAATTTGGCCCCATGATGTGTATTTTTTGGTAGCTGAGGGTTTCCACCCAGTTGATTGGTGCCCCAAGAGAAAATATGGTATTGAAACTGGGGGTCCCCCCCAATGGGTGGTTTCCCCTAGCCAGATAAAGGTGGTCTCCAAATAGTAGGAAATGCCCCTTTTAGAAAGGATCTAGAAGTCAAGGGTTGCCCCCTGACGAGATGTTGGCTGGACATTTGTCTTGGGTACAGGGGTTGTCCCCCAATGAAAGAATGGCTCATGGATATTTGTTGGCAAAAACCCATTAGTTGGCTTCCTTGGGGAGGTAATCCTCCCGATGATGGTTGTTGTCCAAAGAAGTTGGGATCACCTCCTAAGAACAATGGAGTAAAGGAAGGTTTCCCCTCAATGGGGTGTGTAAAAGGTTATGCTCTTGAAGGTGGAGATACAATGGTGGGGACAACATATGATACATATGTCACTATTGATGTTTGGGTTGTGGCGATGTTTGGTTGAGCCTTTTGTGGTGTAGAGTGGATGGGGGAGGATTGGGGGAAAGAAGTTTGGAATATATGGGAAATACTAGATATGGGGGGGTGAGGGGCATGTGAGGAAGCATGTGATTGATCAAGTCACAAGAGTTTGAAAGTAGATTCTATGATTGTATCTACTCTAGCGAGGACATCATGGGGTTTTTCAGGGGGGTTTGCATAGGGTATTTATTCAACAATTGTGTGCAATGCCGCAGACGATTTTTTAGTGATACCAAAATTCTATTAGATTTATTTTATCTATTGTTGCTACTTTTGGTCTTGAAGTGGAATAGATGAATTTGAAGACAACATTCCTACATGGGGATATGGAAGAATAAATCTACATGAAGCATCCATAAGGAATTGTAGTGAAGGGAAAGAAAGAGCTATTCTGTAAGCTAAAGAAGTCACTATATGGTCTGAAGCAATCACCTAGGATGTGGTACCAAAATTTTGACACATACATCCTTGGATTGGGATTTGTCAGAAGTAGGGATAATCATTGTGTATATTCCAAGAAGGTTCGTAATCACTTCATTTATGTAGTTTTGTATGTTTATGACATGTTGTTGTTAGGAAATAACATGGATGTTATCAAGGCGGTGAAATCACAACTATCCTCCAAATTTGACATGAAGGATATTAGTGTTGCTAACTTCATCATGGGAATGGAGATCAAAAGAGAGCGTGCAAATATGAAACTCTGGTTGAATCAAAGAAAATATGTTGAGACGATATTGCAGAGGTTTATGAAATATCCTTGATCCAGCTGATGAAGATATTCACTACTGTTCTAATGCTATACCATGCAAATCTGATACACTGGGGGTTTCTGAATGCGTTTTAGCCGTGTGTTTGAGATATTCTTCGATTATTGTGGTTGCATGTTGGTTATTGCAGGTGCATGTTGGTTATTACATGTGCATGTTGCATATTTAAGGTTTAACAATCATATAAGGACGCATGCAAAAGTATAGAACGTCAATTGCTCAATATCATGAAGAATAACGGTTCAAGCATGGAAATACAATAGCCTACTGGAAATATAGAATCTAGACGTCAGTCAGATCTCTTGGATCTGTACTGAAATACAATTGAATAACAAAAAAATACCTGTGATCATAGAAGATAGCAGATTTGATGCATGCACGAATAGATCGACAAAAATGTGCGATTCCGGAGAAATACGGTAACCGCTACCAGCTGGAAAACTCGACCTGAAGAAGCCACCATCAGAATGTGCTCAAAACAGCTCCAATAGATGCGCCCTAGTCTCTATACTAGAATGGGTGTCTGTCGGAACTCGGATCGGACCCCTACGACACTGGATTTGGACCCCTGGGGGGTTTGCGCCCCTCCTGGGACACTGAATGTGCCCCAAAAGATTCCACCAATGGAATCTACTACTATATAGCTCAAAATGATCGTCCCGTCAAATGATGAAATGGGTCGGAAGGGTTTGTCCGGATCTGCTATGGAACTCTGCATGTAACGCCAAATGTCTATCCGGAACAACTGCGCCCTGAATGGCTGGATGAATTGATCTGCAAGATTCCATCATCGAAATATGATGATAGATGGCTCAATGGAAGCACCCTAGTTGGATCTCTATTGGGTCAGAATGAATCTACAATCGGGACACAGGTCTACTGCAGATCTCTGAATCCTCAAAATAGCTTGCGCCCTCCTTGGCTGAGTTGCGCCCTCCATAATGAATACTCCTGAAATGAACGGTGAAATACCTGGATGGTATCTCCGATGGGATAGGGTGTGTCTCTCAACACCGAAACCAATCAATGGTGGCGGTTTCCTCCAGAAATCCATAAAACAGTAAGGTCGACTCTCCTCCTACTCTCGAAACTCTCAACATCAAATCATAACAATGCATAGTGAGGAATTAGGTCAAATTCCTCCCTTTATATCTTTCTCAGTCTAATTCTTCATTGACCCCACTTAGGCTAGGTTCCTTTCCTCCTAAAATGATTTATTTATCAATTATGTCCCCCCTTAACACCTTTTCATTCTAATTCTTCGTTGACTTAGGCTTAAGTGACATTTCCTATGTATTTTGGCTTAATTCATCGTTTAGCCGTTAATTCCTCCTTATTTATCCATCTTGTTCCCTGTTTGTGCTTGACTATAGTCTATGGGAACATATAGACTACTAAGTCACTCCCTGCTAGCCTACTCTTGGGAACGGGACATCATAGTCCTCCCTTCCCGAGATTGCTTGTCCTCAAGCAACATCAATCCTGGGTGCTACAGAATATGCTCTCCCTCCCATGTGGCATCCTCCACTGGAAGACCCCTCCATCTAACCAAGCACTCTTTGATGATCCTTCTCCTCAATCTGTGCTCTCTCTGCTCTAGTACCTCCTCTGGCACTAGTTCCAATTGACCCTCCTCATCCAAGGGTGCCAACTCCTGTGAAATACTAACCTGCTGTCCCACCACCTTTTTAAGGCAAGAGACATGAAAGACGTTATGAATCTTGCTACCTTCTGGTAGCTCTAGCTCATATGCCACCTCGCCTATCCTCTTGATGACTCTGTACAACCCATAGAACTTCGGCTTCAGTTTCTCTGCTCCACTCCTCTTCAAGGAAGATTGTCAGTATGGCTGTAATCGCAAGAAAACCAAATCTCCCACCTCAAAACTGTGCTCAACTCTGTGTCGATCTGCATATATCTTCTGTTGAGTCTGAGCTGACTACAAGTTCTCCTTTGTTGATCGAAGGATCCTTTGACTCTCCTCCACCCAATCCTTGGCCCCCAGGACCGTGCTGTCCCCAAACATAGTATCTATAAAGGAGGGTGCATCGTATCCATACAATGCCCTGAATGGTGACATCCTGATAGACATATGGTAAGTTGTGTTGTAGCAATACTCACCCATATGTAACCATCTGACCCAAGTGCGTTGTTGTCCCCCCACATAGTTCCTCAGATACCCTTCCACCCATTTGTTGACGATATCTATCTGCCCATCTATCTGTGGGTGGTAATTGGTACTCGTGGCTAGATCTGTGCCTGTCAATCTGAAAATCTCCTGCCAAAATGCGCTAATGAAGCGCCCATCCCTATCACTGACTATGTGCATGGGTAACCCATGCAATCGGAATACCTCCCTGAAGAACAACTCTGCTACCTGTATGGCCTTGTAGTTTGTGGGTATGGCGAAGAAATGTGTGAACTTGGTCAGTCTGTCGACCACCACAAATATACAGTCCCTTCCCTGCACTCTAGGGAGGCCTGTAATGAAATCCATGGAAACGCTCTCCCATTTATGCTCTGGAATGGGTAGAGGTTGTAGTAGCCCTACGGGATGTGTCTGCTCGGACTTGTTCTACTGACAAGTTGTGCACTCTCATATGTGTTTCATCACGTCATTCTTGAGACCCTTCCATGAGAATCTCTCCCTGGTCTGCCTATAAGTTTTGAAGTATCCCTGATGCCTTGCTGTTGGTGAATCATGACACACCTTCAGAATCTTCCCTTTCAAGGTGGATTCTGGAACCAAGTAGATCTGGTTCTTGTAGAAAATGACGTCATCAAGAACCCGATATCTATCATCAATCACTTGCCCATCCATCACGTCACAAGCAAATTTGTTTTTGGAGTATTCCACCAACAAATGAGCTTTCCAATCTGTACAAATATCCATCATTGAACATCCTGCTAGTCTTTTGGACAATGAATCTGCCACAACATTCCTTTTTCCCTTGACATACTCAATATCAAAGTCGAATTCTTGGATCTTTGAGACCCACTTCTGCTGCCTCTCACTGAGGTATTTCTGGTCAAGGAAATACTTGAGACTGTTATGATCAATCTTCACTACAAACCTGCTGCCAACCAGATACTGCCTGAATTTGGTTAAAGCATGCATGATCGCTAGCATCTCCTTGTCATAAATAGGATAGAGTCTCTCTGAATCGTCAAGCTTCCTTCTCTCAAACACAATGGGATGACCCCCCTGCATCAAGATTGCTCCAATCCCCACCCCTGATGCATCGCACTCTAAGACGAATGGCTGAGAAAAGTCTAGGAGGGCTATAACAGGGCATGTGCTCATAACCTCCTTCATTTTGTTGAATGTCTGCTGTGAATCCTCTGTCCAATGAAAAGCAACCTTCTTTGTCAAGTCTGTGAGTGGTGCTCCCAACTGTGAAAAACCCTTGACAAACCGCCTGTAGTAACTGCATAACCCAAAGAATCCTCTCATCTCCGTGAGATTCTTGGGCATTGGCCAATCCACAATGGCTCTGATCTTTTCCTGGTGAACCTATACTCCCTGCCCACTGATGATATGCCCTAAGTACAGTAGTTCCCTCATGCCAAATTCACATTTGGATTCCTTGGCATATAAAGACTGGGCCTTCATAATATCCAAGACCTTCCCCAAATGTGCTAAATTCTCATCCCATGTCTTGTTGTAGATCAATATATCGTCGAAGAATACCAGAAGGTACTTCCTCAATTGTCCCCTAAAGATATGGTTCATGCAAGACTGGAAAGTGGTTGGTGCGTTGGTCAGTCCAAACGGCATGACCAAGAACTCAAAATGTATGAAATGGCACCGGAATGTTGTCTTCTCAATATCCTACTCCCTGATGCTGATCTGATGGTATCCTGAACGTAGATCAATCTTACTAAAAAAGACTGCCCCATGTAACTCATCCATCAACTCATCTATGCGTGGAATGGGGTAACGATTCTTGAACGTTTTCTTGTTGAGCACTCTGTAATCGATGCACATATGTAATGTGCCATCCTTCTTTAGTACCAGTACTACTGAAGATGCAAAAGGGCTCCTGCTGGGCCTGATATGCCCCATAGCGAGAAATTCTTTGATTGCTTTCTCAATTTCGTCCTTAAATTTCTTGGGGTGTCTATAAGGTGTTGTAATCACCGGTGTAGCCCCTGCCTCTAACTCAACCATGTGCTCAAAACCCCTGTCTGGTGGTCTCCCTGGTGCTATCGGCCCAAATACTGGCTCATAACATCCCAGAAGCTCTCTTATCTATGGATGGTACTGCTCCCTACCCTCTGAGTCCTTTCGCGTGGTGATCCAACACTCTGCTGCATAAGCCACATCACCATGATGAAAAATCTGCTCCATCCTCTTTGCTGATACTAGTCGAGGTGCCCCTGTAGACATGCCTTTCAGCACAACTCTCGATCCAGTGGCTCTCTAAAGCTCATGGTCAACGTATGATAGTTGAACCCAATCTCCCCCAATGAATATAACCACTGTACCCCCAACACAACATACATATATGATAGGTCAACTACATAAAATGTGTCAGTTAGGTTGTAGTTGCCAAGTTTGATCTCTAGGTTAGGGATCATGTCCAAGCATGTCATCGTGTATCCATCAGCCATTGCCACATGGAATCCCTCAAACTCCTCTGTGTGTAACCCCCTCATGGCTACCAAGGATGCATCTATGAAGTTGTGGGTGGCCCCACCATCAACTAAAGTTGTCATGCATTGCCCTTGTACAAGGCCCTTGAGCTTGAGAGTGTTGTACCTGGGTATTCCTGAAAGGGTGGCTATGGTTCCCCCTTTCACCTCTCTACGAGGTTTGGCCTCCTCCTAGGGCTGGGCCCTTGACGATATCTGAGGTTTCTTCAGCTGCTGCTCTGGCTCATGTGTGGTCTCAGTCTCTGAATCACTATCTGTCGGTGCCTAAATATCCTCATCCTCCTCCTCACTGCTTGATTCCACTTCAATATAGTGGATCTGTCCCTTCCCCATGCATCTATGCCCGGGGACCCGAGGATCTCGGCAGGAGAAGAAAATCTTCTTCCTCATCAACTCCCGTCGTGTATCATCATCCAACTTGGGCTTGCCCTTCCATTCCCTGGGAAGATTCTTTGGATCCTTGTCTCTCTGTGGTACAAAGGGTTTAGTGAAAGGTTTATTTTTTGGCACCGAATCCGCCAAATATCTAGTGCGTCGGATGACATCCTGCAAGGAATGAGGTCGGTATGCCTTCACCCAACCTCTCAAGGGTTCTGTGAGCCCTTCTGTGAATAGCATGACCAATCGCGGCTCATATATGTCTGTCACTGCCACTGCTACTCTCTGAAACTCTGAAATGAATGCCTTTGCTGTGCCAGTTTGTCTCAACTAGGATAAATCTCTGAAATGGATCTCGGGATCCCTCCTATCAAATCTATCCATGAGTCTCTCTGTGAACTCTCTGTAGGAGGTGATGTGATTGTGACCCAATGTCACCAATCCATGATACCACCACTTGTGTGCCTCACCCTCCATGTTTAGGGTGGCGAAACTGATGGCCTCTGCCTCGGTCATCTGGTTGAGCTTGTAGTAGGTATCTAGTTTCTGTACCCAAGCTCTGGTAGTGAATCTGGATGATCCGTCAAAAGAAGGTATGGTGAGTTTACTAACTTTTCAGATGAATTCAATGTTATGCCCCTGCTGCTACTGCTGCTGCCCTCCCCTCTACGGCTCTCTAGGACAATTCCTGAGTCTAAGTCCATAATACTCGACTAAGGTCATGTCCTAATGAAATTCATGGCCCAAGGCCGCATACTCTCTCCAGTACTCTACAATGTCCTCTACATGTGTGGGCGGTCTCTGTGCTATCGGTATCTGAGCTGCTACTGGGGTTTCCCTCTGGAAACTGGGAAACAACAGACGTGGAATCCTACTCACAGAGGTATACGTGTGAGTAGGTGACTGGGGTCTACTTCCTGCCCCTGAGATCCCATGCACTGCATATGGGCCTTGTGTGCCCGGAATGTCTACCATAGCCAGTCTATTCGCTACCTGAGCCAAATACTGAGACATGGTCCACTGGCTAGCTAGCATGTCACTGATAATCTGCATGAAGGCTACGTCTGGATCTACTGGGGCCTTACCACTGCCCTCTGGTCATTCATACCTGTCACCTAGCCTCTTCTCTACTTTGTGCTCATCCTCGTGATCTGCTCCTCTAAGTGCCTCTTCCTCTTCGTCTGAACTGGGAGGGAAGGGAGGAAAGTTAGGTCCATCCCTTTTTCCCCTGCGCCTATTGTACGTGACATATTCGTCACCTTCGTGATCACAACCATCTGGTTCTTCTGCTGGATTCATGGTATTTAGTCACAGGATGGCAGGACTAAAGCTTTGATACCATTGAAATATCCCTGATTCGGCTGATCAAGATATTCACTACTATTCTAATGCTCTGTCATGCAGATCTGATACACTAGGGGTTTCTGAATGCGTTTTAGCCGTGTGTTTGAGATATTCTTTAGTTATTGTAGTTGCATGTTGGTTATTGCAGGTGCATGTTGGTTATTACATGTGCATGTTGCATATTTAAGGTTTAACAATCATATAAGGACGCATGCAAAAGTATAGAATGTCAGTTGTTCAATATCATGAAGAATAACAGTTCAAGCATGGAAATACAATAGCCCACTAGAAATATAGAATCTAAACGTTAGTCAGATCTCCTGGATCTGTACTGGAATACAATCGAATAGCAAAAAAATACCCGTGATCATAGAAGATAGAAGATCTGATGCATGCACGGATAGATTGGCAAAAATGTGCGATTCCGGAGAAATACGATAACCGCTACTAGCTGGAAAACTCAACCTGAAGAAGCCACCATCAGAATGTGCTCGAAACTGCTCCAATAGATGCTCCCTGGTCTCTATACTGGAATGGGTGTCTGTCAGAACTCGTATCGGACCCCTACGGCACTGGATCTAGACCCCTGGGGGGTTTGCACCCCTCTTGGGACACTGAATGCACCCCAAAAGATCCCACCAACGAAATCTACTGCTATATATCTTGAAACGATTGTCTCGTCAAATGATGAAATGGGTTGAAATGGTTTGTTCGGATCTTCTCTGGAACTCTGCATGCAACGCCAAATGTCTGTCCGGAACAACTGTGCCCTGAATGGCTGGATGAATCGATCTGCAAGATTCCACTGTTGGAATCTGATGATAGATGGCTCAATGGAAGCACCCTGGCTGGATCTCTACTGGGTCGGAACAAATCTGCAATCGGGACAAAGGTCTATTGCAGATCTCCGAATCCTCAAAATAGCTTGTGCCCTCCTTGGCTGAGTTGCGCCCTCAACAATGAATACTCCTATAATGAATGATGAAATACCTGGATGGTATCTACGATGGGCTAGTGTGTGTCTCTCAACACCGAAACCGATCAATGGTGGTGGTTTCCTCTAGAAATCCACAAAACAGTAAGGTCGACTCTCCTCTTCCTCTCAGAACTCTCAACATCAAATCATAACAATGCATAGTGAGGAATTAGGTCAAATTCCTCCCTTTATATCTTTCCCAGTCTAATTCTTCATTGACCCCACTTAGGCTAGGCGCCTTTCCTCCTAAAATGATTTATTTATCAATTAAGTCCCCCCTTAACACCTTTTCATTCTAATTCTTCGTTGACTTAGGCTTAAGTGACTTTTCCTAAGTATTTTGGCTTAATTCATCGTTTAGCCGTTAATTCCTCCTTATTTCTCCATCTTGTTCTCTGATTGTGCCTGACTATAGTCTACGGGAACATATAGACTACTAAGTCACTCCCTGCTGGCCTACTCTTGGGAATGGGACATCACAGTTTAATATGCATGGAAGTAAATTGGTCAAGGTTCCTATTCTTATAGGTGTAAGGTTATCTACAGATCAATGTCCCGAGACATAGGAAGAAGAATAGAACATGTCCCACGTTCTGTATTCTAGTGAAGTTGGTAGTTTGATGTATGCAATGGAATGTACTAGACCGAACATTGCACATGCAGTGGGATTTTTGAGCAGGTATATGTTAAAACCAGGGAAGGATCATTGGACAACATTAAACAGGGTATTTAGGTATTTGCATGGCACTACCAATTATGGATTGTGCTACCAAGGAATACCAAGATTGGACATACATGGGTTTGTTGATACAGAATGGGATGGAGATATGGATTGCATAAGATTTACAAGTGGGTATGTGTTTAACCTATTTGGAGGAACAATTAGTTGGATGAGCAAAAGACAGGCTATAGTGGCACTCTCGACTACAGAAGTTGAATACATGGCAGCCACTCATGCAAGCAAGGAAGTAGTATGGTTACAGAGATTGTGTTCATGTATTGGGTTGGTACAACAAGAAGTGAGACTATATTTTGACATTCAGAGTGCAATATTCCTCGAAAATAACCCTTTTTATCATTCAAAGACAAAGCATATTGATGTTCAGTATCACTTTGTGAGAGACATGGTTGAAGAAAAGAAGGTGTTACTGGAAAAGGTTGACACTTTGAAGAATATTGCAGATTCCTTGACAATGTATGTGAGCATGAATAATTTCTCCTGGTGTAGAGTAACAATGGGCATTGTTTCCATGGATTTTTGACTATGTAATCTTGTGAACCCTTGTATGCAAAAATAACAACAAGTGGGAGAATGATGGGTATGTGTTATATTCTTTGCATGTGTGTGTGGGCATGTCAGATTTGACAAATGCCTATGAAGATCCCAACTTCATTATCTCTTCTTGTCATGCTAAATGAGTGCTTTCCTAGGGGGGTCTAGGTTTGTTCCCTGTGGTTATGTGCAACGTTCGAAGAAACACCCCAATTTTTTTTTTTGACAGTTTTTGCTATTTTAATGGATTTTTCTATTTTTAGAGGTTTTCTAAATTAATATCAGATTAAGGGATTAGGGTTTTAGTAGCTACAAAATACCTACAATATTGTATATATTTTATTTTGAATGGTGAAATTAATACAATGAAGAGTTGAAAGGTGTGGCAGCAAGGAAGGTTGGTTTTCTCTCGATTAACGATTTCCAATGTAAATATTTGTGTACTGTGTGTATGAGTCATTGATTAATTTCAGTTTTTCTTAGGAATCTGTATGCATTTCTTTACTTCACAGGTTTAAAAATTATAGAAAGTGCACCAACAACCTTTCCTTCTTTTGCATGCGCTGCATATAGATCCCAAAACTGGTCCCAAAAGTCATGTTCCAACACATTCTTTAGGTCACTGATAAAGAATTTCCTGAAGAGAGAATTCAACATGCCCTTCATTCTAAAATATAAGTTCTCAAAAGTGACAATAAAGTCTTCCACTATGCCAGAATATTTCAACTTTTTCAAACAACCCAAATGGTGTGTGTCAGTGTCAAAATGATCATAAATTTCAGCCACAAACTGTTTCCACAAAACATACCCTTGGCATGAGGATTTATGCCATTGCCACCACTATTAGTGTTCAGGATCTAGATAGAGGATACGACAAAAAATTTTGGTCAAGTCATCAGTGGTGTTGTGAAAAGATAAATAATGTTCCATTTGAGTTACCCATCCCATGGGATTTGAGCTATCAAATTTTTTCACCTTGACTCAGGGAAGATGAACGTTGTGTTGAAAGTGGTTGTACTAAAAGGGTGTGGAATTGGAGGATTCAGTAACTTATGGGTTATAAGGTGGTCCAAAAGAGAGAGGATCTTAGGATTGGGTAAACATTGATGCTTTTTTGTTCATTTTTGTTGGAAGTTCTTCTAGTTAAATAAATCGGGCATTGATGGTGTCAAGTTGGTGGAGCTGAGAATTGATGGAAGAAAAATTGGAATTAAGGTTAGATATATCTTTCTTGTTTTTCTCATTTTCTTTGTCCAAGATATTGATGCAGCTATGAGAGTATTGGTTATGGGTGTGGGTCATTGGGGAGGGATTGGCACTGGTAGGTCCACACAAAAAATGTATTAAGGGAGAAGGCTACCACAACGATAAGTGAAAAGAAAGGAAGTTTATGCGATATGTGCCAAATAAGGGCACCAGGAAGGGTGGGTGGGAACATAGAAATAAAATGTCTTACAAGTGATAGATACCACAACGATCAAGGTGAAAATGGGAATCCAATGGGATAGGTTCCAAATAAAAGTGTTGGGAAGGGGGTCGAGTGCATGGGAAAAAAATATTAAAAATGATAGGTACCATGGGAATTAGGGTGAATAGAGGAATCCAATGGGATAGGTCCCAAATAAGGGTGCCAATGAGATCATTATTTTGTTTTACTCCTACAGAGTTATATGTTGTCCTCAAGAATATGGTAGTGATGAATTTCACAAATTGTTAACAGGAGAAATTATGTGGGAATTTCACAACTATAATGAATGAGGTAGGGTTATGAGAAAATATGTCTCCTTTGTTTCTTTTCTGTTCTAATTCTTTCCCAAGGGTTATAGTTATCAAGTTTTCTATAGACAAGGGTTTTCCCTATGTTATAGCTCTTTGATATATGTGCAAGGTCAAACAATAGTACTCGTCCCAATATCTCAAGGAACTAACTAAGGAGGCTTGACTATACCCTTAGTTGTACTACCTGACTACCTAAGTACTAGAGAGTACCTTCCCAAGTGTTGTTCTTGGTGTCACTATAATAGTTAGGTGGTCGATTGACTAATCTAGAGTTGGTTTCAGGAGACCTAGGGGACTCCCGATATACTTAACAGTATGTGGAAGTGATGGCCCTATATAGATTTTGTATGATGTGGTACTACTAGAAGGGGTACCAACGTGGGTTGAAAAGGTTTCTAATTAGGTGAAATGTTTGTTTCAAGTAACCTCATGAAACAATATGTATTTCCTGTATGCATTCTTCCCTAGACACATTTTTACCCATTGAATGATAGATCTTCATGCTTTAAATATGCCGATAGTACACGTCTCTACCATGAAAAAATATTCCCAAAGTTTCTACAGAGGAAAGAGCTATGAAACCACTTGTTAGGTACCAGGTGTATTATAATGAAGAAAACATAAATATTGCAGAAAATACCAACATAAGAACAAATATAGAGAACCACAACACCAAAGATGATACCTTTATTGATACAAATCCAAGTTCACTTGCCTCTTCAAGGGTGCAACATTCAAGAGAGAAAATCTCTATTACAATAATTCTCAAGACAAGACTCTCTCATGCATTTTACTCTTATCTATACTAATTCTATCCTCTAAAGAACATTCTAGAGGAAGATATTTCTATAAGTGAAAACTTCTATTAAGTTTTCTTACATTAAAATTGTTCACATTTTTATATAGTCCTTATTTACTAAGGTCATCCTTTATTACATAGAAAACATATTTTTCTACCTACGTGATGGGTTAGGGATGTTAGGTCCCTAAGAAGGATGAACAAGTCATCAATGCCTATGTGGTGGAAATTGATGCTATAACACTTTACAAAGGAGCATAGAAGGTTACCTTATTCTAGGGGGTCATCCTAGAGTGATCAAGTGTTCATGTATGACTAGATGGTGTCTCTACAAACTCAAGCTCATAATTACAAACATCTTGAGGTTGGTCCTTCAACTCAATGCTGATATCCATATTTCCATCCTTGTGGGAATCTCCATATCAAGAAACCACCACTTGAAATAGTGCTACACTGACCAAAGGGTGTTCTTCGAAGATTAAAACATAATTCTAATGCATGGGCCACCCAAAATTACAACGTTTTGGGGCATTGGGACCAAGCACCATGTGCCATGTTTTCTCTTAAAGTCATGCAAATTTTTCCTACATAGCACACAACATTTCTCTAAATCATAGGTGGGGTATTCCCCACATATTCCAATGTGATTATCTTGTATTTAGACTAATCTCAACATAAGCTCTTCCACCAAATTTGTTTTCAGATTCAAGTAAAGGTGTGTGGGAATACTATCCTTTGAACGATTGTTAATGATGGAGCCTCCACTTGTATCATGTCCATGTTATGTTTGAAAGACATCATCTCTCCAAATCTCAATCCATCTAACATCATGGTCAAGGTGTTTGATGGGCATGCATTTTATCCTCATAATATCCTTACCACATAACCCATAGAGTTAGGATGTAATTCTATTTCATTGGAAATCGAAGTGGTCAATTCCCTTCTATAATATGACCTTCTACTTTAGAATACTTTGTTTTATGAGATGATGGATGTATTCTCGTCATTATTTAGATTCCTTCATTTTCCTCATCAAAGGTGAATTGTAACCATTGACCAACTTGCATACTACATGCCAAACCTTAGGACCAAAACAAGCTCCAATGTTCTTTTTTTCAGTGATTCCAAGAGTGCCTATAAGAGTGTTAGCGCAGGGATGTTAAAAGACTCCTCCTTGATGGGTACATTTACCTTTCCCCCACAACCTCCTCCTCACAATAAGTCTTCTATTTAGATAGTCTCTTCCATCACTATTTTATCCCTCATATGTCTTGATCCTTCGGTGGTACCATGTCCTATGGAAGCATAGTCTTACGGAGCTCAAACACCACTCAGAACATTTCATATCACCTATCAGAAAATCCAATTCGAATCTTCTAACCAGGATCTAAAAATCCATTAATATGTGGAATTCAATTAGTATTTTAGGCATGCATGGGATGTCACTCCTCTCGCTTCAAATGAATTCCTAGATATTGAATTTCCTTCAAATTAGGTGATCATGGAAGCCATGGTTTCAATTGAAACTCCATGGGATTACATGCACCATCACATGTAATTTATTCCCCATTTAGAACAACTACATGGTGATATCAAGCACCTTGTTTCTACGAAGGATGTTATGTCGTCCCAATCTCCCATTATGGAACATGGTGTTCTTTTATAAGGGAACTTGGTGAACATATTAAAGACCATTCCCATTGAAATTTCAATGAAACCATGTGTCGTGGAAGACATCCTAATAGGTGCATATTGTTCTCCTCACTAAATTGAACTTTATACTACCCTATTCAAATAATTCCATGATGTATTTTYTTGGTCATTTGAATAAATGAATAAATGTCTAGTATTGATCCCCATATTATCGAGCATTATATTAAAACTATTACAAACAAAATATATATATATATATATATATATATATATATATATAACCAATAATTAATAACTAATATAAATTAAACTACTAATTAATCATCAATCAATTAGTAAAGAAACATGGGTCACGCATGTTCATTGTCATGACTATTCCATGCCTATAAGGTACACCATCATGAGAAAAATGTATCATATTTTTCATCAATCATTAATAAATATATTACTTACATAAATCATACAACAAATATATTTGTAACATTGGTATCAGAGCAGAGAAATTCATATTATCCATACAACGATAGTTGCACAACGATCTATACCAGAAAAAACACCACACAATAGTTTGTACGCCCCGTCCATTGCGTTCGTATAGTCTGTATTTTCCACTATACAAATTTGCTTCCTTATATCCGCACATTACATTTGTAATATGGCTCGCTTCCCTCTACACTGCTGATTGTACCTTTTGACTCGTGCCCTATCTATTGCTGTCCATACTTATGACTTATCCTCCATTGTTTTTTGTACACCACCATACCCTTTTTCAACAATCATTTTTTAAATTCACTCGTACCCTTTTATAAATTGATGCCCCTCAAAATTTATTTTTTAATTTTTAAGTTGATCAATTCTTAAAAAGGAAAATTATTAATTAAAAAAATAAAATAACTTCATATACACAATATATAAAATAAAAGTTTATATATATATATGGATGGAAGCAAGTAAGAAAAATAATTAGCAATTACATGAAGAGATTACCCATCATAAAAATGAAGTCAACAACATAAAGTATGGTCTTGGTAACATTGAGAATCATTAGAAGGGATTTAGCGAAGGACAAACAACATTAATGGAAACAATCAATAAATTATTACCAAAAAAAAAAAAAATTACACATTAATAAACACGTCTAAAGAATGATGGAAAATCTTATTAAGAATGAGGGGTATTGAAAAGGACGAAAATACAAGAATGCTTAATTAACATATCTGAAGAATTGATTAATTAACCAAATGAGTGGACCAATTATGTGAAGAACCCTTAGCCTTACGAAAACCACCACAGAATCTAGAATCACAAAATGAAAGTGATTAGAGAAATCAAGAAGAACCAGAAACAAATTTCTCAGGAGGAATGTATAACCCGAGG
>JASDQU010736719.1:212866-272763 GCA_032191745.1 Picea mariana | reverse complement strand
GTGAATGAGAAAAGGTAATGAAAGCCTCCAACAACTTGGAAGGAGATTCTTACGATTGGTTTTTGTGGTGGTCTAGGAAATGTGACACTCGTTCATTATATTGGCACAACTTCACAGTTGTGTTATTAAAAAGGTTCCATGATGAAGAAGATGATGAATTATATAACAAATTCATGCTTCTCGAACAAAAGGGAAGTGTGAATGACTACACACATGAATGGAAAGTGATGGAAAAAAGGAAAAGCGGATTCACGGATGAACAACTACTAAAAATGTATATTTATGGGTTGAAATATTACATCTATAGTGAACTTAAACTGTGGAATCTGAAATCTCTTGAAGATGCTTGACATGCGGAAAAATTAATTTAATAGAAAAAAAAGTTCAATAAGTCATCATTCATAGGCCCAGAAAGATCAAATAAATATTTAAATAAAAGATCAAAATACCCTACAAACAAGTCTAACAAGTATGTACCACCCACTTCTTAAGGGAATATGAGTCAAATAAGAAATGGGTAAACAAATGCAGATATTGTGAAGACAAATGGTCACCAGGGCACAAATTCAACAATAAAAATTTATATTCTTCTGAAGCAAAGAAGGAATCAAACACATCTAGAAATGACTTAGATGAAGATAAGGAAGAAAATTATATTCAAAATATAGACCTTGAAGAGGACATGCCTAATATATCCCTCGCTATAATAACAGGGATAACAAAACCACAAACATTGAAACTAAAGGAGAATGTGAAAAACGAGAATGTCACCATAATCATAGACACATGGAGCACCGATAATTTTATAGATATAAATGTTGCCAAAAGATTAAATTTGTTTGTGTATCCATCCGCATATATAGGAGTGAAGGTAGCAAATGGAAAAATAATTGATGGAGTCAGAAAGTGTCACAAGGTCAAGATACAAATAAAATACTATGAATTGGTATCTCAATTCTACACAATACCCCTAGGAGGAGTAAACATTTTTTGGGAGTTCCATGGTTACAAACACTAGGGACCTATTCAGAAAAGCACCCAAAAAAAATTAAAAAATTCAAATGGGAAGGAAGAAAATATAAATTGTATTGATTTCAGCCACTCCCCACCAAAATTATATCTTCTCGACAAATGGAGAAACTAATTCGAAAAGGTGCACCATATTACATTTCACAATGCCACCAAACAAAGATATTAGAATCAAAAGTGGTCCCTTCTCAACACACATAGATCGAAACATCAATCCAAAAATATGACACGGTATTCCAAGACTTACCTATGAAGTTACCACCAGAAAGAAAGATAGAACATATGATCAAGGAAAAACTAGACTCAACACTAGTTAATATCAGACCATGCCAATATCCTCACCACCATAAAGTAGAGATAGAAACATTAATTCAAGATTTATTAAAGTGCGTGTTTATTACAACGAGTATGATCCCATATGCATCCTCAGTTGTGTTAGTTCGAAAAAAAGATGGATCGTTTAGACTATGCATAAACTATCGAGGCCTAAACAAAATAACTCTAAAAAACAAGTTTCCTATGTTATTTATAGATGAGATGTTGGATGAACTCCTTGGAGCCAAATACTTCTCAAAATTATATCTAATATCATGGTATTATCAGATCTGAGTAAGGTTAGAAAAAGTGGAAAATATGGCTTTCCAAACACACCATGGTCACTATGAATTCAAGGTGATACCATTCAGATTAACCAATTCCCCTGCTTCTTTCCAATCAAATATGAATGAAAATTTTCAAACTTACCTAAGGAAGTTCATGTTAGTTTTTTTTATGATATTATTGTCTACAATAAGACATGGAAAGAGCATACTAAGATGTTGGAGTAGGTACTTTCTCTCCTAGATGAAAACCAGTTTTATGCTAAAAGATCAAAGTGTACTTTTGGTAAGGAATAATTAGAATACCTTGGCCATGCCATATCCAAGGAAGGCATGAAGGTGGATTCCAAAAAAATAAAAGAAATCATGGAATGGAAAAAAACAAAGAACATCTCTAAACTGAGAGACTTTCTAGTATTAAAAGGTTATTACTGGAGATTTATTAAGAACTACTCTCATTTGACAACACCACTATCAAACTTGTTAAAGAAAAAATACTTCAAATGGAATAACAAGATGGAATAATGTTTTGAGACATTGAAAAAGGCTATTTCATCCACACTGCTATTAGAAACACCATATTTTACAAATCCCTTTGTAGTATAATGTGATGCTTTAGGTGTTGGAATCAGTGTGGTGCTAACAAAAAATGCCCATTCGATAACATTTGAAAGCCGGAATCTCAATAGCAGGGAAAACTTAAAATATACTTATGATAAATAAATGCTCACCATCATACATGCATTAGATAAGTGGTGATAATATCTATTTTGGAGTAAATTATCGATACCAATGGATAAAAATAGTCTTCAATATCTATTACATCAAAAAAAATTGTCCATTGAACAACAAAAAGGGATGGAAAAAATTTCCACCTTCGATATGGAAATATTACACAAAATGAGGAAGGACAATTCAATTGTTAATGGATTATCACGAAAAGGTGATGATGTGACAACACATGCAATGATAGTGGTAATCCCTTATCGGTTGGTTGAAATCCAAATTAAGCATGCCAAGGATCCTAAATCTTATTCAATAATCAACAATTTGAACCAAAACCCCAAATTTGAATGGAGAAATGACATTTTATGGTATAATAATAGAATATATCTAATTCCTTCCTCAAATTTTAAAAGAATGGTCTTAAGGGAGTCGCATAGCTCTCCAGCAACATAAAACATAATAGTTTTTTAAACCTACTATAATGCATGACAATCATTTTTAAGGGAACGAATAAGGATATTCAAAAATTTGTCATTGAATGTGACATATGTGAAAGAAATAAAAATGAAAATGTTATGACTCTGGGGTTACTTCATCCTCTACACATCCCTAACAAAAAATGGGAAGAAATATCGATGGACTTCAATGATGGGCTTCCCATGTCTGAAGGGAAGGATAAGATTTTTGTTGTCGTTGACAGATTAACCAAATATGCTCATTTCATTGTAGTAAGGAAAATTGACTCAATAAAACAAATTTTTGATGTTTTTTGCAAAAAATGTTTATAAATCACATGGATTTTTGAATTTCATTGTCAACGATAGGGATGCTAAATTTAAGGGAATTTTTTGGAGATTTGTTTGCAAACAAACCGAAATATCCCCTGATATGAGCTCATCCTACCATCCACAGACAAATGGTCAAAAATAAATTGTAAATAATTATTTAGAAACCTACCTCTGTTGTTTTGTGACAAATAAATAGAACCAGTGGTCCCAATGGTTACATTTAGCAGAATGGTGGTATAAATATATCTATCACAATTCCACTAAAATCACCCCTTTCCAAGCCTTATATGTTTATGAACCACCAAAATGGAAGGAATTCATGTTTATTGACACTAAAGTTCAAGAAGTAAAGAAGAAACTAGATGAAGAGCAAAAAATCCTTAAAATATTAAAAGAAAACTTAGGAATAGCCCATAATCGAATGAAACAAGAATCATACCATCATATATCAAAAAGAGAGTTCAAAGAAGGTGATTTAGTGTTTCTAAGACAATAACCTTCAAGAAAATATCCCTCAAGCAACAAGGGAAGAAATCAAGTTAACAAAAAAATTAGTGAAGCAACTTATGCATTGAAATTACCAGACAATTGTCGCATCCATAACATATTTCATGCCTCACATCTCAAGAAGGTACTGGGAAAAATCCCAACCCATTCAAATGGAAATACCTTGATTTGATGAAGAATGAAGAATCATTTTAGAGCCAGAAGGTATTCTTACCACTGAGCAAAAAGTGTTACATTCTGGAACCATTAAAGAATATATTATAAAATCGAAAAACCTTCGAGAATAAGATTCCTCATGGGAAACAGAAAGCCTTCGCCCAACAATACCCTTCATTACCCTTGCTTTGATGAAAAAGCATTTCAATAAGGGGAGGGAAATGTAACAAACAATATATATATAAAACTAATAATTAATAATGAATATAAATTAAACTACTAATTAATCAACAATTAATGAAGAGACACAGGCCACACCTATTCACTCTTATGAACATTCAATGCCTATAATGTACACCTTCATGAGAGAAATGTATTAGGTTTTTCATCAATTGTTAATAAATATATTACATACATAAATCATACAACAAATTTGTTTGTAACAAAAACATATGATTGAGCCAAGCATGTTCAAAAAAATATCCATCTAGTGAATCCAAAGAAAGTTGTTTCCATCAAGGTAGAGGTTGAAAATCTTCTTCATCCCGAACTTATCTATCCATTTCCCTCAACTAAATGGGCATCCATTATCATTCTGGTCACTAAGAAATAGGTCAAAATCAGTTTCTAAGATATTTATAGGGATTTACACAAGGATTGTCCTAAGTATAATTAACCTACCCCATTCATTGATAAGAACATCAATGAATGTGTTAGAACTGAGATCTTTTCATTCTTGGATGTTTTCTCTAGCTATAATTATATTCAGATCAAGCTAGAAGATCATCACAAGATTTTCTTCATTTTTCCTTAAGGTAAATTTTCTTCTCAAAAATTCCCATCTAGCCTTAAAAATATTAGGGCCACTTTCTAGTGTTCCATGTCATATGATTAGAAGGACATAAAACATGTTTTAGAGGCATAATTTAATGATTTGTCCACTTAGTCTAGTAGCATGAGGATCATCCTAGTCTCTTGTAGGCCATATTTACCTGACTTCGTTACTATAATAGATGTTTGAAACCACACAAGTAAATCATTTGCATGGTTTTTGGAAAATTATTTGGATTCATCATGTCCAAGTATAGGATCATGGTTGATCCCTTGAAGGTTTATGTGATTCTTCAATTTCCTCCTCCTCATACCATCAACCAACTTCAAAGTTTTCAAGGGAAGGAAAAGATTTTGTGTAGGTTAATTTTCAATTATGCAGAGATAACAAAAGGATTTATGCACTTGTTGAATAAAAGTGTGCCTTTTGTATGGGATGACCAAGGACAACGATCATTCGATGCCTTGAACAAGGCATTGATATGGGTTTAAATGTTGATCCCTCCTAATTATGGTTTAGAACTCTTGTTGTATCCCACAGCCTATGAATCCACCAATCGTATCGTTCTTGTCCAAGAGGACAATGTGAAAAAAGAACATGTGATATATTGTCTTAGAAAATATATTGTTGGTATAGAGATTTGATACTTGCATGTTGAAAAGTTATCCTTGGTAGTTGTTCATTTTGTGCTACGTTTATGAAATTATGTACTCTTTCATAAGACCACTTTCATATTATACTCCAACCCAATGAAACTCACCTTAAGTATTCATATCATTGGGGGGAAATACTCAAAGTGGGTCATCATCTTACAAGAGTTTGACATGGATTTTGTAACCTCCAAATCCAAGAAGTATTTGGAATTCGCTAAGTTGATGTCTGAACTTTCTTGAGTTGATGAAGAAATCATGGATAATGATTCCTTTCCCGATGAGTTATTATTTTTCATTGACTCGTCTAATCCCTGGTATGGGGATGCCTTGTTATATCAACAAAACCAATGTTTTTGTCCTCAACAATCCCATGATGAGCATCGATGCATACTCCATCATGAAAAAAATACCTCTTCATTGATGAAACTCATTATTGTTGAGGGGTAGATTTGATTTTAGATTGATTTCTTTTCCATGACAAAGTTGAATAGTTTTGAATAATTAGTATCTCAGAGCATGCGACAGTCATATTTTTGGGCTTTCCACTACCCATAATATCATGTGCATGGAACGCTTTTGGCACACAATCTTTAATGATTGCGTGAATTTGGTTCAGAAGCGTCACCCGTGTCAAGTATTCAGTCAAACAATGCATGCTCTTCCTACTCCATTACATCATGACGTTGTTTTTGGCACCTTCAATAAATATGGGATTGATCTCATAAAATGTGAGCCTACCTTGGCTAATTTCCATGGTTACATCATCATGGTTGTTGACTACTTCACTAAGTGTTCTAAGGAGCTACCTAATTTTTCTAATGATAGCACCATAGTGGAATTATTTTTGTTCAATCACATCATAATATAGTTTGGTGTACCTAAACTTATTGTCACACAACATGGGTCCCTTTTTTGCAGCAAAATTATGGATGGATTAGGTTAAAGGATATGTTTTCACTATGAGAACTTGTCATCATATTATCCTTAGTTTAATGGTCAGATTGAGTCCATGAATTGGGTATTGAAAACTATTATCTAGAGGATTGTAGGGACGTAGAAGGCTATCTATAACCTTATGATATTTTCATAATTATGGTCCTATCAAACCTTATCTAATATTGTCACTAGGATTATGACATTTCAACTCATTTATGGAGTGGAGGTAGTCCTACCAATTGAATGAAAAATACCATCATTGGAACTATCCATAGAGCTCTTTCCCAATACTTGTATCTTGTATTTGGCATGTCTCGATGAAAAACCTCGAGAAGTTGCAATGACCAATGAGAATCATATTAAGTTTCTCAAATATTAACATGAAAAAATGGTTCGACCTTGTGTATTTCTAGAGGGAGACTTGGTTTTGGTATAAGATCAAGACCGAGATAAGTTAGGTGTAGGTATGTTTTAACCCCTTTGACATGGTCCATACATTGTGAGACTTGTGTGCTCAAAGGAGCCTATGATTTAGTCAAGTATGATGGAAATCCACTCCCATAGAATCACAAATGGATCTATCTAAAAAAGTAATAATCCTAGGCCACATGGACACATGGTACATTGTTTATAATTTATTTTAGTTTTGTGTGGTTTGTATTTTTATTCATTTATGTGTTTGGTTTGTCTCAGCTTGATGCTTATCATGCTTGATTATTTATTTTGTAGATGTCAATGTCCACCTCGATTTATGTAGGCTTTGTAGTCAGTGTCATCGGTAGTACCTAGAACATTTACTCTATAACATAGGTGATTTTTTATCCCACATATGAATTGGTGAGTTTAGGGGGCACACACCTTAGTCCTGCAACCAAAAACATTGTAGAGTATAGTGTAGTCATCCGAATCTTGTCCATGGATATTAATCTTGGAATTGCAGGTTAGTGGTCAAGTTGAAATCCCAACTAGTGGTGCCTTAGCTGAATCATGCCTATCTCGTCAAAAATACCATGTTATTGCACAAATATTTGAGGGTTGAAATTATTGAAAGGTATTTTGAGTATATTTATTACCATCATATTCCAAGTGGATCTAATGCATTGGATGATTCATTAGCTAATTAAGTGTTAGATTGGAATTTGTCACATTAATTAAAAATTACATTTAAAAGTATGCATGTACATACAAACATGATTTCCAATCAAATCATTAAAACATCATAAGTATGAGTTCACACACACACACACACACACACACCTATGTGTGTGTGTGTGTTTGTATGTATATAATAGTGTTTTTTACATAATCAAGTGTTAAAACACTTTTTTTATATAAAATTGGGCTTCACATCCGTCGTGATAAAATATATTTCGACCAACTAATCTTATCATTCATAGTACAATAAGTGAGAGACTGTCATCTAGTCATGTTGAGTGCATGCGTCTCATTGTAGCACACTATTGTGTGGGATACTCATCTCAACATATGAAAAAAATAGTGATGCACACCCATTACATGGTACTACAATCTCTAAGGGACACCTTACATGCACATCATGGGGACACTCATAGTCAATACCTTTGTGTTCCTCTACACCTCATAGAGGTTCCCAACATCATCCTCCTCCTCTTCTTTAGACTATTGTTGATCTCTTCCTCTATGATGAAGGTGGGACCATCCTTCTAGTTGTGTTTCTCCTACATATATGTCATGAAAACACATATTGATTATTTATTCTACACAACAACAACAAAAATGCATATTCCAAAAATAACAAAAACATTATACAAATTTTCAAAACTTTTCACAACATTATTCATTCTTTTGAAGAAGGGTCCATGAGACCCAATGAGTATTTACAACTTTGGATAATGGTGGAAATTGGTCCCGTTGTATGGAAATTCCTCAATTTCCACAATCTATTCATTATAAAAATTAAAGAATTCATGTCCAAACTGACTTGCCATCATACCTCTCCTAAATCGAGTCGTGTAGTCATCCCACTGCATCATCTTGGGATCACTTGGCCCTATAGATGGTGTGGATTCTTAGGGTCTCATTTATGGGATCCTCTCCAGAAAGAATCACAACAAGATGGAACCATAGTCAAATTTCTTTTATTGACCTGTATTCCCCCTTCTTAATTGATCCTTTAGGTTTTCCACTACATTAGAACACTATCAAAATATAGTTCGGTTGAGACATTACGATGCATACTGGACATGTCCCTTTAATTCTAGATACATGATTTTTTATCTTATTACTTGGGTGATTATGAGGTGGATAGTGCATAGTGGTAGATCGATCACATCATTGATTGACAACTTTTTCTACCATTCCTAGCTCTAGGTTGACAGAACTCAAAAATGTAATAATTGATGGAATGGGAAGACTCATGTAGCTGAAATGACAAGATCACATGTGTCCCACATTGTGATAATTTGGTGATGAATTATATGTTCTCTAGATCAATAGTTAGACACTAGTCACCCACTTTGAAGCATTGTTGGTCTAGTTTTAATAACCTAACTAGCACATCAAATAACATTGGTTGAGATCTCATGTTCAAGATTCTAAATAATTTCAGTAGTATACAATACCATAAGGTAGCTAGGGTGTTTTGATACGTTAAATTTTCTACATTGTTTGTAACATATCTTGCACTAGCTGGGTTACATCACTACTAAAATGACCCAATAAAAATTCATGATACCAATTATAAATGCAGAAATAACACACATCATGACATTCTAACTCATGCAACTATCCATACTGAATAAAAATATAAATGAAATTACTTAAATGTTCACATAAACAACTAAGATTATATATGGGAGCTGCTTATATGGCTCAGGGCTATAGCTAGGGTTTCCCTAGCTATAGTCCCCACACTTTTTTTTTTTGGTTTTTCCCGGTGGTTGCGGCAAAGTTTGTTTCCTGTCCCTGCTTGGAGATTGCACATTGATCCTTTCATGCACATATCCTTAGCACTTTTTCCATGTTGTGGAGTCATCCTTAGGGTTTTTATTTGGTGAGAGCTTTAGATCGGTCCCTCTTCATTAGTTGTGTGTGGTTCTATGATGGCGGGCATGGATATTTCTACCTTGATCGTGATGGATATTTTGGGAGGTGATCCCTATCGATGTTTGCATCCTTAGTTTTACTGGATGCCCTGATTAGGGATGATTTTAGGGGCTAAATTTTGCTCATGGGMTAATTTTCCATGGTTTTTCCAAAAATGAGATTCGCTATTTTAAAAATGATTCGCCCAAATTCTATAGGATAAAATTATTTTACCTTAAAAATAGCCAAAATTTTATAAAAACTATATAAAATACTTAGAAATTTGAATATTTTTACAAAAATATCGCCAAACATTTATAGTTGGCATATGAAGGATTAGGAATATTCGCCAAGGTTTCTACATTTAAAAATAAATTTCCATCCTTAAAATCATCCCTGGCCCCGATTTTTCTTGTTTTGGTTCCAATTTTGTGAAAATATTGTTTGTCACCCAGATCGGGTCTGCTTCATCTCTGTTTTTTCTTATGGTGGCTGGGTATCTTTTCTTTGCTGGTGAGTTTCTCTCGGTGACGTTTTGATTTCACCTCATCTCTTTTCTTCTTAGATCCATCTACTTTTAAATAGAGTGGATACTCTGTTGGTCGGAGGTGCTTCTTTATCTTCGTGTGGCTTCCTTTTTTCCTGTAGGCATTTAAGGTGTCTCCATCCAACCTCCCTCTCTAGATTTGGGGTCGTTATCAGGGTTTGATGCATACCTTGAGCTTGTTGTTCCTGGTTTCAATGTTTGAATATTGAGTTTCAAATTTTTCCACCAGGGTTTGGAGCTTTTGGGCCTCTCTTTTTTTCTTGAGAGGATCATATGCCTCTAAGACCTGGTTCAACCTGCTTCTAGGTTCTCTTTGGCAGATAGATTGAATTCCTTCTCCAGGCTTGGGTCTCTTGGGGATTACTTCTACATTTTTACCTTCTGGTGACAAATCTTTCCTCATGGGTGTGTGAATCTCGGTTTGGGTCTTAATGTATGGATCTCCCGCTATGTTCTTCTCCTGGTGTTGTGGTTCATCTCTCTGGTTTCGTTGGTTGTTCAGCGTTTGATGTATGTTCAGTTCTGGCTCCTTTTGGTGTATGTCGATCATTTTCCTTTATCGCGGGCATTGTACTAGATATTTGAGGTCCTATTCTTAGGTGTGTGGTGTTAGTGGTTGGTACTTTGAGGTCCTTGGAGAGAGTGTGCAATTTTTGAAATTATCTATCGGTCATGGTCTACTTCGATGGTGTTTTCTTCTGGTTCTCCCATAGTGATGGTTTCATACCTCTCTAAACTAGTCCTTCCAGCCACCATGTCTCTGTTGGAATTTATTTTCTGGGCTTATTTCTTAATGGGACTTCTTCATCCGATATTTTTGGTCTATTTGGGGTTAATTTTTCCAGCTCCTATTTTTTATTTTTTCTTTGTGGCTTTCCAACCATCTTTAGTGTTCCTTTTTGGATCTCTCTGCCCATCATGGGTAGTTCTTAAGGCACATACATAATGTAATTTGGTTCTCTTCGGATGAATAAAATTACACTTTTTTCCTGGTAAAAAAACAACTAAGTGTATATAAAATCATTCCACCAAAAAATGTAGATTCATATGCATCAATTCTACTCACAACAAGTAGCATTAAACAAATATAACTCAGAGTAAAATGAAAAAAATATGTATCATCATTTAACATAAATCAACACATTGGATAAGAGCACTTACCTTATGAAAGTATGCAACTCACTGCAGAGGACATGCATTCCTCTCAATCATATAATTTTTTTCTAGTTGTCAACATCAAATCACCCCCAAGCTAGGGATATGAATAAAAAAGACAGGGTGGTCCCTAAGGCTGGTCCATTCCCCCGACTCAATAGTAAAATCTCATAGCTAATTACAATCCACCACCTCTCTTCCCCTCAACCTAAAAAACCCAAGGGATGGAATCCCCCTTTAATGATCATAGTCCCTTAGGCCTTTCCACTCCTCTCTAGGTATTCTTGCACAGGTTAGACAAAACATCTTTCTATGGGGACCTCATAAATTGTACAACTATAACATGAATTCTCCCAACAACCAAACTCTTTCTTCCTTTGACAAATTTCGATTCGAACATTACTCACAGGCTCGTAGCCTCTTTCTCCATGAAATTTCAACTCCAAACATTCCCACAACAACTTCCTTGACGATTCGACACTCAACACTACATTGTTGGCCAGAAAAATCCATGTAAAAACAAATTTCCATGCAAAAACATCAATCTCTAATTTTGGTCTCATCCTCGTAAACATTTCCTCTCTTTCTCTTTCTTTCTTGAATTTCACTCTTCGCCAATCTGATTGTACTCAACCCCCATTATGTCAATAACTATGGGAAGTGACTCTCACACCTACCTTCTTACATGAATTCAATGATTGGGCTCTAGAACACTCAACCAGAAAATAGAAGCTTCATGGTGAGGAAAATTTATAAATTAATGGGTTGGTTTTAAGAAACATAGGTAACCTCTCCCCCTTGGAATCCTTCCCTCTCTTATGGAAAGTTATCCCCCAAATCTCTATCTGTCATCATTTGCAGCTAGCGATACATTTTATTCATTATATTCAATTTACATCATTTACATATCACATCACTTTGGATCTCAACCATACACCATATTTACAATATACATGGCTAGTTTGGGGTTTGAAAATTGGGATTCTACATTATTCACCCCCTACAAACTACATTATATTTAGTGCACATAACCATACAATTTACACATTGACATATATAAAAATATTACATCAAATTACTTGATAATTCCCCAAATTAATGACTCATGCAACAATTCGAACCTACAACTCTATCTTGACCTCAAACCACACATCAATTGGACAATAAATCTTATATTTGTCGATCTAGGAACTCCAAATGAAAAATGGAGTTTTCATTCACTTATATACAAATATACATTGAATTTTCTTCAAATTTTAAAAACATTTGTAGGTATCCTTCTCGCATGGCTTCTTTGTGCTCCCACATAGAATCTTTAGAACCATACTAGGTTCATTGAACATTTACCGATATGATGTCTTTGTTCCTAAGAACTTTGACTTTCTAGTCCAGGATGCACACTAGTTCCACCCGGAAATCCCCTTCGTGCTCCACCTAGATCACATTCCAATCAATAACATGATTAGGATTAGGTACATATTCTTTTAATAAAGACACATGGAAGACGTTATGAATTCTCATAGATGCAAGAAATGCTAGCATGTATGAAATTGGCCCTATCTTTTTTAATATCTTGCCCACAATTTCTCACTATCAACTTTGGGAAACTTCCCAATTTCAGTGAGCTTCTCTTCAATTTAACTTTAAAAAAGACATCCTCTCCCATGTTGAAATATCTATGTTTTATTCTTTTATCGACATAGCTCTTTTGCTTGTCTTTGCAACTTTCAAATTATGCCTGATCTTTACCATATGTTATTCCATTTCCTTTAACAATTATATCCCAGTTATGGCTCTGTCTACTGGGTTATCCCAACTTACTAGTGTGTTACATTTTTTTCCATATAATGCTTCAAACTAACTCCTTTTTAATGATTCTTGATACCCATTATTCTAATCAAACTCAACGAAATGGATATACTCCTCCCACCTAGAAGGCTTGTCTATTGCATACATTCTCAACATATCTTCAATTAGATGATTAATTGTCTTTTTCTACCCATCTAACTCTAGTTGATATGATGTAATAAAATTCATATTGGTCCCAAACACTTTAAACAACCCTTTCCAAAAATTGGAAGTGAACTTGGGATATCGATCTGATACTATTGCTTGAGGAAGATAATGTAGCCTAACAATTTATTACACATAATTTTGTGCATTATTGGTTTCTTTTCCACCACTACTGATCCAGGTGGATATCAGTGGCCACCCACCTTTTCCAAATGGCTCAAAGCAATTTTCTAGCAATTTTGGCAGTTTACTATTTTTAGCAGTTTTTAACTTCCGGGGGCATTTTGAGGGCCTACATGAAGGTTTTTTTGGATTAATATTCTCAATTATAGTCAAAGGCTATCATTGATCCCCCAAAATGAATCTCCTCTACGATACCTTTCAAAAGTTTTATCATCATCCTCAAATGGAGATCGTATGCCAAAGTTACGCCCCCGAGAAGTTGATACACCAAACTACCCAAAATGAGGTCCACAAAACTGTTGGCTTTTTATCTTCCGGGGTTAGGGTTTTGGATTTTATTTATGATAAAAAAATTCCTTTGGAGCCTCATTTTAAAATCATCTTCTTGATAATGCGATTAGCAGACACATCTCTTCTCATAGATAATCTGCCTCCATTCTAGCGAGTCTTTCACTCTATATTTTTACAATCTTTGTATATTTTTGCTCAAGAATAGAAAATTGTGTATTACTGTATCTATGTGTCCATATTTGTGTCTATGGTTATATCTATGATACATTTTTGTTATATTATTTGATATTGGAGATATCTCTGTATATTTCCTTACTATATCTCCTCTCTCATTTTGTGTTGAAAATAATCAGAATCAGTGGTATCAGAGAAGGAGGCTCTTGATCGTTTTTCACTACATATCCTCAACGAGGTCTGAGTATAGCAAGTTGGGTCTCGAGTATTACCCTATTGGAAACTATGAGGACCATTACATGACATGGAACACAATGTGGGAAGAAAGGGGCCAAGCAGTTCCAGAGTTCACCAATACATTCCATACCTTGCACACTAAGTTGGGTATCAAAGACTTTGAAATACTGTGGGGCTCTACACAGATACATCCAAACTAAAATGGATTTTCTGGACATATCATCACTCATTTCTGCTTATTAATATGTTGTTGAAATAGAGCAAAAGTTTAATCACCATAACAAATGAGAGTTCGGGTCTCCAAATCCACAACAACCAAAATATGATAAAGATGGCCCTAAAAAACAACATCGTGAAAACCAGTCCAAGCCACAGGAAAAGAAGGGTCACAAAAATATAAAGAAGGACAATGGAAAATGGTGTGATTTCCGCAAAATCCCCTGCCACAACACCGATGCATGTCTCTCAAAACTGTCATTGTTGGCCAAGATCAAAGACAAGGAGTCGAACCCTGATTCAGAATAGGATTATGAAAATATTGGTAAAAGACAGATCATCAACATAGATCCCACTACTATTGTTATGACCACAACAATTCCACTAGAAGAACCAACATATCCTAAAGAGGGGGAGCTCCTTTTTCATTCATAGATGTGGGTGAAGGGGACCCCGCTTCATTTTATTGTTGATAGTGGAAGCTAGAAGAACCTCATCTTAGCAGAGGTTGTCAAACAGTTGGGATTTTTGACAACACCACACTTGCAACCATACAACATTGCGTGGCTTCTCGAAGGTTGATATCTTCATGTCAGCTAACAGTTTTGGTTGTCATACGACATCCATCCCTTCAAGGATGAGTTATTATGTGATGTTGCCCCACTAGATGTTTGTGATTTTCTCTTGGGACAACCATATATGTGGAAGCACCATGTTATTTATGAGTCTCGATCCTGTAGTGTCATTGTTACTCTGGGAAGTCATATATACAAGATGCCAGAGGTAATTCTGACTACCATCCCACGTAAGCAGTGCCGCAAGGTAGTATCTCATACTACAAAATTCAGCTTCTTCGCAATCCATTCAAAAGGTGAACAAAAGGACACTACAATCATGACAACCTCAACACCTTCTATCCAACAGAAGAATGTCAACAATATTGAAACAAAGTGTAAAGATTCCTTCTGCACACGGGCATCTCATGTATCCATACTGGTTAAAAATTTCCAACCCTTCCAGCCATAGGTTCGTGAAAACCTTCAACAAGATAAGCAACTTCTCCAACAAGGCAAGAACCTCATCAAGATGCATATTTAGAAAACTCTTTTTCCCCTCCCCTGGGAACCCAATGCAATGGAGACCATTTCTTCCTAAGGATGGAGGATTGATCCAGGTGGATATCGGTGGTGTTGGGGTGAGAAAAGGTATAAATATTCTCCTTGTTACTTTGGTTTATGATATATTCTTCGCTGACTTTTCTTATTTTGAAGTAATTAAGGAAGAAAATGAATAAAAATCTTTCGAAAATAATATTAAATAATACTAGATATATTCTAAACTTTGGATTTGAATTGCTTTGATTCTATGCAGAAATGGACAATTTTTGTTAATAGAGGATAATTGAGAAGATCATGACGATGCACTGACTATTGAAGATTAAAGAAATCAGGAACAAAATGGTTCAAGGAAGATTGGTTTTTATCTTGAAATCCCCATAAATAGTAAAAGCAATCCTGAGGATCTCTCGATCCTTAGGATAGCTTAATTCACTTGTCTTATTATAATATATAAAGAAGAGTGAACGATAGGGAGAGCGTACCAGAATTCTAATCTCTTAATTGTTGATACTTTGTATAGCAACCCAGTTGTAAATGAATTATCAATTATGGAAGTAATGGAAGTTTCAAGTGTTTTGACCATTTTTGTGTACTGAGTTTTTCATAACAGTTTCTTCTAAAGACCGTGGGCCCAGTCGACAAGAGATACTATCTTGTCTATAATTTTATCGATTTTGTGGTAATTATGTGATGCGATATTTCCTTCAATAGTTAGAATAGATTCATTAATGTGTTGTTTCTATTATGAATTGATTATGTTATTCCATTTGCAGAGAGTAGATGTTCTATTTGGAAATTATCGATTGTTGTTCCACTACCAATTGTTGTCAATTTCTTGCTTACTGATTATTTTCATTAAGTTTGCATTTGTTGTTTCTTCCATTAAGTTGCATTTGTTGCTCCTTTCATTAAGTTTGCATTTTTTGTTCCTTATTAAATATCAATAGATCGTTGTTCCTTTCAAATAAGTTAAATAATCACTGTTCCTTGAGAGATTGATTCATTGGCATTTTGTAGATTAAATTGTTGTTTCCTGGATAGATGAATGAGTTTGGTAATTAATTGATGTTTCTTTTCATGGTGTGTTATTACTCAGAATATATTTCTTGTTGATTTAGTTATTAGTTTTGGATTTTGTAGTTAGTGTGTGAAGAATTTAGTTATTACAGTAATTTACATAAACCCAGATTTGTTGTAACTGAACTATCTACACAGTTTAAACCTCTACAACTTATCCACATAGATTTTGCTGACAATATTGAGAGAAAAGATGAATCCTCAATTTATAAAGTTAATGTCAGACTAAGGTTTTTCTTAGGAAATATCTAGAGCCCAACATTTTGGTGTCATTGTCGGGGATATTGTCAAGGATAGTATAGGTTGCTTCTCTGAAAGGATGAGGTATTAAAAATGGAAGGTAAGAACCTACGCAAGAAAAAAGTAAAATGCTTGTGCCAATGCCTACTTTTAGTTGATGCAGAGAGGTTACATAGGTGCATATAAGTTGCGTCAATGTGTATGACTAAGAATAAAGAACCTGAAAAACAAAAACTCTTACCAAAATCAACAAAATCCCAAGGCTCGGTGGTCCCTAGAAGGAGCACTTTTATAGATGAAATTATCTGAAAGGCTGAATCTCAAGCCTCGGTTGGACCTCAAAAAGGTTCTACCCGAGTTCCCCAAGAAGAAAATTCACCAATTGCAACTCATGCTGAGGTTCATAGTGGAACTGAAGGAACTGAATAGAGTTTCCAAAGTACACAGACTCCACTTTTCAGTCCTTTAGGCAAGTGAAATTCTTGTAATTTGAGAGAAGGAGAAGGGGAGACCAGTGTAGTTGCTGAGGAAAACCCATAACCACCAGAACTTGGATCTCCTGAGATTATGGCAGGAGAAGGAACACCTGAAATCTTAGATATAGGTAGCGTGGAACACCTCGAGTAGAACACCCAGACCAAGAGATCCCTGAAGGTTATTAGCACATTTTTGACCAAATGGCACAACAAAACTAGCCGCAACCCTACACCCAAACTACCACTTTGGAATATCCTATAGTTGATATGATTTATAATGCCCCAATGAAACCCATTCCACTACAACATCTTCCAACCTTCAATGGATTGATCTCAGAGGACCCTGACACATTCTTATTCAAATTTGATGTTCTGTGTAGAGGCTATGACTATACCTCCGAACCCCAAAATGTAAAGCTATTTCCTCCCACTTTGAAAGGAGCAACTTTACAATGGTTTATGTGACTAGGGGGAGGAACTATAAATTCATGGGACAAAATGAGATAATCCTTCCTTACAAAATATCAAGACTACTGTAGAACCAGGGATTTAAAGGATGAAATATTTAAAATAGTTGCGAAAGAAAATGAAAAACTAGAAGAATATATTGAAAGATTTCAATATAAACTACAATATTGAAAGATTTCAATATAAACTGCAATATTTCAATATTGAAAGATCACCTTACGATACACTACCAGGTGAGGTACTTAAATCCACTCTAATAAAAGGTATGAAGGATGAATGGGTAGAGACGTTAAATTTGATGGGAAAAGGAAATATTTATCAAGAAACATATGATGAAATTGTCCAATTGTGTATCATGTGTCCACACTGTAGTACATGAAACAGATCGGGAATATGAGGTCCCATCACCATAAGTAGCAACATTACTAGTGGGAGTGTCACCCGAGCAAAAATTGGCAATCTTTTGGAAAATTTGAAAACTGACATTTTGGGTACTCTGACTACGCAATTGGATGTTTTGCGGACTAAACAGATAAAAGAGGAAGCAAAATAGTCATTGGATATATTTTTTCCATGGTGCAAGAAGAAACATATTCCAAGGCAATTTCCCTTGGACATGGTTCAAACATGTGCTATCTATGCCAAAGACCATGCGACAAAAAAAATTCCATCACTTCTAGGACTAAAGGTTGTTTTTAAAGAAGTAGAAGAGGAAACAGAACTAGTATATATGATGGCTCAACATCGTCAATGGCAGGCTCATCCCCTAGGTACGCTACAATATCCTTCTTCTTTCTTTCTTGGACAATATAATCAACAACATAATCCTGGAAATACATGGCAGGTCCAACCATTTGTTAACCCCACCTGGAAGTCCCAACAATATCCTACTGCACCTTGGCCAAATAAACTGGTTAGCACTCTTAGTTGGCCTAACTTGCAGTACTCTACCATATTTTTGCAGAATTCAAATAATAGTCCCTATCCTTCATAGTGGACTAGCACAGTTGCCCAAGCCCCCAATTGGACTCAAAACTGGCAACGCCCCATGGGACTGACCAATCAACCTATGGGAATGGTTTCTCAAGCTCATCCCACTTTACAAGCTCCACTTCAATTTCCCCAAAATCCCCAACCTTAAATACACCCCCAACTACCAGCTCAACCCAACCTGAATCCTAATAATAGACCAGTTCATCTCGTGCAAATTGTTGATAATTTGGAAGGTGAAACAAAATCTGTAGGATGCAATGAGCTTCAGTTAAGGTCGAGGCATGTAGTTTCTTCTAATCAAAGTAGCATTCATCAATAACAGGAGAACGATAATGATAGACAACCAACAATAAAACCATCGACTATGGTTATAATGGAAGAAGCAGAGCAATGAGAAAACACAGTAGAGCAACAAAATCCTGATAAAGACATAATTTCTTCCCCCTCGTTTCCTAAAAGGATAATGGTAGCTAAACCAACTGTATAGCCCAATTTTGATATCGTTTGGGAACTAAAAAATATGTGTTAAAATCCCATTCCTACAGGATTTACAAGCTATTCCTATTTATGAGAAAATAATTAAAGAATTAAGTGGGAAAAATCCCAGAAGGAAAACTAATACCTCAATTGTTCATGTGGTAGGAACCTTATCCAATCTTATTCTAGGAAAACGGGAGCAAGTCAAATATGCAGACCTAGTAAATCCCGTGGTAATAATTCAGATACAAGGTTGCTCTTTCCTAAATACACTAGTAGATTTGGGGGAATCCATCAATATGTTGACCATCGAGACCTGTAACGTCCTAGGTATCACCTCCTACAAACCCACTTCAACTCTGTTATAATTGGTTGATAGATTGGTGACTAAACCAGTAGGCACATTACAAGACACAATCGTTTTGATAGAATATTGGGAATACCCAATTAATTTCCTAGTTATTAACCCAAGAAGTAGACTAGATGGACACTCGTCAATATTAGGGAGACCATGGCCAGCAACAACAGATGCATACATAGGATGTCACATAGGAAACATGACGATTTCTAGAGGAAGTGCTATAAAGAAATTTGTCTTGTATACTCCAGCTAAACCAAGTTTGTCTGTCATACACCAACAGTTGCAACCACCTAGATATCCGGAAGAAAACATACACCCTCCTCTCACACTAGAAGAAGATCTTGGGCTCGAAAAACAACTAGAAGATGATGTGATCAACAACTTCATTAACATCCCAATGGTTATAGGTAACCCAACATGTCAAATGCTAAAAGGCGTTTTAGATAATGAAGAACAGGGAGATCCTTTGGAAGAATTGATGGAACAACACATTCCCACTACTTTTGTCCATAAGAACATTGCAGTTGAAATTGCACTAGCAAGATTTCTGAATATTAACGCCAATTTGAATGACCAACAATAACAAAAATTAATCCAGATCCTTTCTAAATACCAACAGGATTTTTCTTGGGAATACTATGACATGAAGGGCATCGATCCCCAACTATGTACACATCATATCTATATCGATAAAGATACCCGACCCATCCGACAACCCCAACAAAGATTAAACCCTCATCTTAGGGACATTGTCAAAGAAGAATTACAGAAACTATTGGATGTAGATTTCATATATCCTATTTCAGACAGCCAGTGGGTCTCCCCACTGGTAATCATCCCTAAAAAGAATAGTAAGTGGATAATCTGTGTAGACTACAGAGAACTCAATAAAGCTACCCAGAAGGACCATTTCCCCCTACCTTTTATAGATCAGGTCCTTGATACTTTAGCAGGGAAGCAATTTTTCTCTTTCCTAGATGGCTTTAGAAGTTATAATTAGATTCATGTTGCTTCGGAAGACTAGGATAAAACTACATTTACATGTACTTGGGGTACCTTCGCATATCGAGTATTTCCCTTTGGGTTATTTAATGCTCTGGCTACATTCCAAAGAGCTATTTTGAGCATATTTTCTTATTTAATTAATGAATGACTCGAAGTTTACATGGACGATTTTACCCCTTATGGCACTAACTTTGATCAAGATTTAAGCAATCTAGAGAAGGTACTAGATAAATGCATTGCTACTAGGATATGTTTGAGTCATGAGAAATTACATATGATGATGACTGGAGGTGTGGTACTAGGACACTATGTTTCTACAAATGAAATCAAGGTAGACCCGACAGAGATAGAGGTAATCCTTAAATTACCTACACCCTATACACAGACCGAGGTATGCAGTTTCCTTGGTTGTGCAGGATATTATCGCAGATTTAGAGAAAACGTTTCAAGAATAGCTGCACCTTTACATGATTTAACTGGTAATGTGGAATTTTAGTGGTTTGATAAGTGTGGTGTTGCATTTGCAGAGCTTAAAAGGTTAATTTCAATAACATCGGTGCTGAAAGGACCAAACTGGAAGTTACCATTTCACATCTCTTCAGATGCATTGGATGTCAATATAGGCATTGTCCTTGGACATGAAGAAGACAAGAAGCCTTACGTTATTTAATTTATTAGCAAAAATCTTATCCCTACTAAATTAAATTACACAGTAAAATAAAAATAATTTTTAGTTGTTATACATACTATTAATAAATTTCAACACTACATAACATGATATCCAATGTTTTTGTATACTGATCACTCTGCCATTATATATTTAGCCAAAAAAACAATTACTAATGGATGGGTTACTCAATGGTTGTTGTTGTTGCAAGAATTCAACATCACCATTAAGAATCGGCAGGGAAGAGAAAATCTTGTTGCAGATTTTTTGTCTCGTATTTCCAAGACAGATAACTCTTTGACAGTTGAAGACCAATTTCCATATGAACATTTGTTCGTTGTGACTATTAATACGCCTTGGTATGCTGATGTGGAAAATTATCTAGCAGTTGGGAAATTTCCAGCACACCTGTCATCAAGAGAAAGGAAATTAATTGTTCAGCGTAGTGCACGGTTCACCTATATTGATGGATATATCTTCCACACAGGTTTTGATCTTCAGATCTGAAGATGTATCAGAGAGGATGAAATTCATGATGTATTGAAGGCGTGTCATGATGAGCCCTGTGGCAAACACTTTGTAGACTACAGCACTGGGCATAAGGTTTTACAGATGTGTTATTATTGTCCCTCGATATTTAAAGATGCAAAGAAGTATGTCAAGGCCTACGATAGTTGTCATAGGATGGGCCGACCAGGCCAGGATGATGAAATGCCCCTACAACCACAATTGGTGGTGGAACCTTTTGAGAGATGCGAACTAGATTTTGTTGGCCCCTTTAACCCAAAATCAAACCAAAAGTATTATATATAACTTCCAATAGGCTATATGACCAAGTGGGTAGAAGCAATAGCTTTGTCAAATGCAGCTGAGGAAGAAATCATTAAATTTCTTTTTGACCAATTTGTATGCTATGGATTACCCAGGGAAGTAATCACAGACTTAGAGTTGCAATTTACAACACATAAAATCTCGACCACTCTGCGCAATTATCAAATTAAACATAGGGTTATCTACCCATACCACCCCTAGGAAAATGGACAAGTGGAAAGTACCAATAAAGTCTTGGAGGAAATCTTGACAAAAACAGTCTCAACAAACCATCAAAATTGGGTAGCCGAGCTTCCAAATGCCTTATGGTCCTATCACACAACATGGCATAAAACTACTGGATACTCTCCTTATCACCTAGTATTTGGAAAAAATCCAATCTTTCCATTTGAATTTGAGATAAAGACTCTAAAAATGGCCCAAGAAATTGGATTGGATCTTACAGAAGCACACATGAAGCACTTACAACAACTCAATGAGTTATATGAAGCATTCTTGTTTTCCCTTCAGCGCACAACTATTATTCAACAGTAGAGATCTAGGTGGAACGACAAGAATATCAAGAATAAATCATTCCAGAAAGGTGATTGGGCACTTCTTTATGATTCCAGATTTCAAGATTTCCCTGGGAAGTTGCAAACAAGGTGGCTTGGACCATATGAAATCAAGGAAGTCCATGATAATAGAAATATCACTTTAGTTACCATCGACGGGTCTGGTTCTCCTTTTCTGGTAAATGGACATCCGCTACAGCTCTACCATCAACATCTTTCAAAAGAATCATTTTTCCAAGAAGTAATGATCCTACTCTTCATATTTTAGCTGGATGGGAAGGTAACCCAACAACTTCAGCTCCATGAAATTGTTGTTTTTCCATCACTGTACATACTGTATATATTTTTCTTTGAAGTTTTGATTGAGTTTTTTAAGTTTTTACTTTCTAGGGAAGTCACTATAAAGAGCTTTGGAGATCAAAGACTAGAAAGGGGGTAAAATATAACTGTAATGAGAATATAATTAGCACTCTTTTGTGTTCTTTATTTATAATTGTTACATATCTTTCAAATTCAAAATCCAAATTTCTCTTGTTGAACTTTGAAAAATCCATTGAATATAAACCTTGTTTTTATACAGGAGATGAATATGTCATGTTTCGGAGCAAAAGTCGGACGACTGCACTAAAACGATGTGTGGATGTGACTGTAGTAAATAGAAATGAATGCATGACATTGTAAACCATCTGATATATGTTAACCCCCTTGATCATTGAATGAACCCACTCGTAAAATTATGAAATGAATTTAGTTGATGACTAATCAATCCTAGATTCGCTAGAAAAAAATTTCTTCATGCAAGAGATATCTAATTAATTAATTAGATAATTAAATTTGAATATCATCATCATCTTCCTAAAAATTTAGTTTTTTTTCCCTTTGCGGGTAATTCCATTCATTCGAACGTAACAATTTTCATTCCCTTTGTTGTGATTTTTGTTCCCTCTGCAAGTAATGTCATTCATTCGAATGTAACAACTATTGTTCCCTTTGTTGTGATTGTTGTTCCCTTGGCGAGTAATTTCGTTCATTCGAACGTAACAACTTATGTTCCCTTTGTTCTGATTGTTGTTCTCTTTGCAGGTAATTTCATTCATTCAAACATAAAAACTATTGTTCCCAGGGTTGCAATTGTTGTTCCCTTTGCGCGTAATGTCGTTCATTCGAACGTAACAACTATTATCCTCATAATTCTAAAGTTCTATAGTCTAAGTATTTTCTAGTATAAATGTTTTTAGAAATTAATTTATTCTATTTTGTTAGGATAAGGACACCTAGCTTCTATGTAAAGGACACCTATCATATTCACGTGATTATGTGATTGGTTTTTCTTCAAGTGAGGTTAAGGAGTAGATTATGAATTTCAGATTGTAATCACATTTTCCTTATTAATAAAATTACGTGTCTGAGGACACTTTGTCAACATGGTATCAGAGCCATGGTGAAATGGTGATGGAAGGATTGGTTATGGATTGAGGAAGAAAGGAAGTCTCCACAACATCAGCTTGTATCTCTTCAAATTCAATAGCAACGGTACTGAGGTAAATTGTTGTTATTTGTAATAAGGAAAGTGTTATTATAGAAATCAATTGTTATTCAAATAATTGATTGAATCTTTATTTTTTGTAAGAATTGTAAATTTTTTAAAGATATACCATTTCAGAGATTGTAGATCCATAGTCTCTTTATTAAAAAGGAGCTCATTTGTGAAAATTGTTTCAGATCTATGTAAATCTGGAAATTAAGTCATAGAGGTGCAAGTTTGATCAGATCTTATAAATCTAGCACTTTCCATCCTAATATGAATGTAGTGAAATTTCAAAAACTACTGTAGAATTACTATATTCAAAAGATCCTTTTTTGGTTTGAGAAAATAGACATGCATATGTAATAGAAAGCATTCTGCACTTGTCTTTGACTTTCATGAATTCTTCGAAAACTGGTGCACACACCCACAGATCGAAGGAAATGTACACACACATCAAGCATTAGATCGCGTTTTTTGAATCAGATCGGGCCCTTTGAAATTGTGCCCTCCATAGATCTAGTATTTGCGAAGGAATCACGTGTTGGAGAAATTTCTATTTTCGACACACTAGTTTAGTGGGAGTTAACTATCTAGTTCTATTTTATACTTTCTATTTTTACCATCACTATTATGCATGCATGCATTCCTAAGGAAAGATAATTGGTTGATCTCTTTTCTTAATTATGGAATGTTTTTCCCTATATATGAGTTTACTCCACTCTTTCATTGTATCCTATTGATCATGATCTATGTATCAATCATCAACTCATTAGAGTAGTGTGAATATATTTTCTCATTCTTCCATATTGAATCTCTCTTCCTTTCTTGATAATCTTTGTTTGTACTTTCTTTAGCTAGATCTCCTTCATAGGTTTCCATGAAACACTGACATGGTATCAGAGCTGTGCTGCTTGGAGCAAGCCAGACAAGCCAAAGAATAAGGAAAATCAGGGTTTCGACGAGCTAAATCCGTGGTCGTACCTTTCAGCCATTATTCCTCCTAAAATATTACATTTTTTTAGGAAACGGACCATGAAGAAAGTAAATCGGACTATTTTGGAAGTGGGTTTTCAACCATTTGGTGAGATTCCTCACTGTTTGATCAAAAAGTAAGCCGCAATATTGCCTCTTGAAACTGATATGAATCTGTGATTGTACCTTTCTACATTCATTGCTCCCAAAATATTACGTTTTGGAGGAAACGACCTGAGGGAAAGTAAATCGGCCCATTTTGGAAGTGGGTTTTCAACCGTTTGGCAAGATTCTTCACCATTTTCTCAGAATGTAAATAACAAGATCATCTCCTGAAACTGATAAGAATTTTCACTTAAAGTGCCCTTTCTGTTGTGATTTCTTAATTTTTCACATGCAGATTGAAAGTAAATTTTTAGGGGTTCTTAGAAATAGTGGGAGAGATGGATAGGAAATATATTATACATTCAAACTTGGTGGTAATCCTCACACCATACAATTATTTTGATTGGAATCCCAAGGTGACATTCCAACTCAAAAGAAAAGGACTGTATAATTTGATGATGGCGACAGAAATAGAACCTACATCAGCGATTGAGAAGATGAGATGGGTGAACCGTAAGGATGAGGCCACATGGCTACTTCTTGAGTTACTCTCCACTGATTTTTGGTTTCATGTTGTTGCATGCAAGACTCCAAAAGAGATCTGGACCAACTTGGAAGGACTCTTTGGAAAGCAAGATGAGATGTGAGGTCATATGCTTGAGGTAGAGTTGAATACCTTAGACCCTAAAAGTTTTGATAATATACAAGATTTTTTTACTAAATTTAAATCTTTGCTATTGAGCTTGAGTGAATGTGGTATTGATAAGTCTACATAAGAGAAACAACTTTTTCTAACAATCTTGGCCAAGATAGGACCAGAATACGTTGTATATGTCGCCAGTTTCCATTTTGGCAAATGTCTTTTTGGAAAAAATTGGAAAATGCCTACGTTGGCTCGGTTCATTGAGTCTATTACACAAGAGTAGACAAGACTCATATAGATGGTCCTCATGAAAGATCCCAAAGAACATGCACTCACCATGCATGATGAAAAAGGGTCATCCAAACAGAACAAGGAGGGATATTTCAAGCCCTTTAATGATTCTTCAAGTTCCAAAGACTCTTCATATTCCAAGAAGAAGAAGAAGGGAAAGTAGTGTACTTACTGCAATAAACCAAATCATGAAGAATGCACATGCATGAAGAAATAGATCGATCTTATGGCACAGGCAGTTCAACAGAACAACCTTGGAAACTTCATTCTAGAGGGAGTCAAGAAGCAGAAGGAAGAATATCTTGCTCCTAAGAAAGGTAATCATCATGCTCTGTTTGTCATTAATTCCTCATCCGATTCATGAATTATAGATTCTAGTGCATCCCATCATTTGGCAACAAAAGATGAAGTGTTATCTTCCTTGAGTCCATGCTCAAGACCCCCTATTCTCATGGGGGATGATACTCCAGTAGCAGTAGCAAGAGAAGGGAGATTGGAAATGCACAATGACAGTTTTGAGAATGTTTTACATATTCCAAATCTTTTTATGAATCTGCGCTCAGTTTATCAAATCACTCAGAAAGGTAAAAAGGTTGAATTTACATTAGATTTAGTTTCAATAATTGGCATGCATGACAATTCCATCATTGCAATTGGTGAGGTGGATCACAAGTCAAGGTTGTATAAATTCACTAAGTTTTCTAAATATGACTCCTCTATTCTACTTACACATAAGGAGAGTACTTTACATGCACCTCCAGTGCAACATGCATATACTCTTGTTCTTCCATCAGTTTTAGACATCAGAGATGATTTCATACACTCAGATTTTGTACATGGAAATAAGCAGGTAGTACAACCAGATAAGAAGCCAATGCTGAAGCTTCAACAGATGCCCAAGAAGGCACATACCACACTTCAGGCAACAGTAAACCTTGCAGGAAATCCATTGGATTTGAGGATGTCTCGATCTTAGCATGAGGAGCCTTCTCATGTACATCCAGCTTCAGAACCTATAATGCCCATGCATTGCTATATGGTTCAATATATTGATACACAAAACTATAATAGAGTTGTGGGAAATCCATTATGGCAAGAAACAATGAAAAATGAGTATGACTCACTCCTATAGAACTAGACTTGGAATTTGGTTCCATTTCCACCAGAAAGGAATATTTTCAAGTGCAAATGGGTCCACGGGATCAAGACGTACAAGGCCCGACAAGTTTCCAAAGGAATTCATCATATCCATAAATATTTCTACATCTTCACATAGACTTTAAGTGAGTAGAAGTTTCAAACTTTGTGGGATCGTCTTGTAGTGAAGAACACAATTGTCTAGCAGTTGTTATTTTATTCTTTTGATACATTATCTTTTGAGGGGGGGTTTTGTTCCCACATGGTTTTCCCTCTTTCCTCACTTTTATTCAGTGTTCATTAGTTTCATTGTACATGAGTACCTAAAATAGCCTAGTAGTTGGGACTCATTTTTACTCCATAGTGATGTTCAGGGGGGGTTTTGGAGAAATTTATATTTTCGACATGATAGTTCAGTGGGAGTTAATTGACTAGTTCTATTTTAAACTTTTTATTTTTACTATCACTATTATTCATGCATGCGTTCCTAAGGAAATCTAATTGTTTGATTGGTTTTCTTAATTATGGAATGTTTTGTCTATATATGAGTGTATTCCACTCATTCATTGTATCATATTGATCATGATCTATGTATCAATCATCAACTCATTGGAGTAGTGTGAATATATTTTCTCATTCTTCCATATTGAATCTCTCTTCCTTTCTTGATAATTTTTGTTTGTACTTTCTTTAGATAGATCTCTTGTGCAGGTTTCCATGAAACACTGACAACACGCCCTACATTAGAGCTCTCCAATGCTTGTGCCCTCCACAGTGGTCGCATCAAAATCTGAAAACACATTTTCTCTTATACTAACGCAACTGAGAAACCTGGTCTAGGTAGAGGATGCACTAGATAAACCCGTTTTGGGCAGAGGACGCACTAGAGAAACCAGTTTTGGGAAGAGGATGCATCAGTGAATCATGTTTTGGGCAGTGGATGTATCAAAATCTAAAAACACATTTTCTCTAATACCAACGCATCTGAGAAACCCTATCTAAGAAAAGGAGGCATCAAAGAATTATATTTTGAGAAGAGGACGATTATGAGAATTACGATATGATCAGAGCACGAATCTAAGAATTACGATCTAAGAAAAGGACACATAAAAAAAATTTGTTTTGAGCTGATGACGCATCAAAGAAACTTGTTTTGGGATGAGGTTACTTTGTCTACATTGAATGTGAAACGCATTAAAAAAAAATCAAATGCAATTTCATTTATTTTTTATCTGTTGTTTCTGAGAACTGGATTTTCTTCCTCTTGATCTGTTGATTGCTACATCCAACGCGAGAATAATACAATCAGAGAAACAATGTATTGAAGGCACACACCAGAGAATCCAGATTTGGAGAGGTTGAATTCCCTGAAGAAATGAAAGAACCTACCTCTCGCCTCCTCCAGTGACTACAAATTTGCTTATGGCATGGTATAGATATCAACCTTTCATTTGTTTAAAGTGAAATGATAAGTGAAGATATCATTTTTTGCAAAGGTATGTTGTGTTTTTTAGAACACTTTTTTCTATGAGAAGCCTTTCATTTGTCTAAAGTGGACTATAAGTCTTGTTAAAAGGACAAATTTTGAAAGTTTTAATTGTAATCTTGAAGCTTAGAAGTTGAGAAGAGTCTACTAAAATACTCTCTCAAACTTCTTTTCCAACGATGCTTTTAAAGGGTCAAGACCAAGCCCTTAAAAGTGCTCTTTTTGCATGGACTGTGTACTCTTTCTTTCTGGTGCCTTGTGTCTCTCTTTTAGTGTTTTGACGATTATTCAGTGTGGTGGTGTGATCATTAACTTGTAATTCTTGCAATAAGGCAAGCTATCATCATGCATAAATTAATCAACCTATTTACGAAATCAAATAAGTTAGATGGACCCAAGAATTACAATGAATTATGGTGTGATATCTGTAATGGTGATACTACTCCAACTAATACCATCGATGCTAGTTATTTATCCAAATGGAATTTGAAAGATGAAATAACACTTGTTTTGCTACATTCTTCTGTAACTGAACAAATGTTTGTTCATATTGAGAATTCCAAAGATGCATGGTCTGCTTGGAATCTATTAAAGAAGTTGTTTGATACTCCTGTTGCATCTCAAAGAATTGATGTACAAATGAAATTTCTTAAACAAAGATTAGCAGATAATGGTGATGTATTAGAATACATTTCAAGGATTAAGGACATTCATATGGAAATTATCAAAGGTAGGTTTTCTAAACTTGAAGATAGTTTTCTACTCTCCATTGTAATAAATGACTTTCCTTCATATTATAAGAATTTTCTTGAGACTTTACAAATAACTGATAGGTTATCAACTATAACTTTTGATTCTCTTAGTGAATTGTCGGCTCAACATAGTAAATCCTTTGGAAAACAAAAACAATCAGGAGAAGATCTTCTTTACACTAAAGTTGGAAGTTTTAAAGGTCAAATTCTCAAAATTTTCAGAATCAATCTTCTACTCGAGGCCGTGGTCAAGGTAGAGGTCGTAAAAATTTTCATCAAAACAATTCTCAAAGTAATAATCACAATAGTAATGCACAGTCAGGAAGAGGCAGAAATTTCAGTCAAGTAAGATGTAAAGGATGCTTAAATATGGGCCATTATGCATCAAATTGCCTTACCATCAATGATCAATTTCCAAATCTCAAGTAGACATCAAATTCTAACTCTCAACAATCAGTGCAATATTCCAAAGATCAATATTATCAGGATGATGAATATGGATATTTTTTTCAGTAGTTCAACATGTAGATTCATTTGAAAATGATTGGATATTGGAGACAAGGGCTACTCAGCATATGACTTATCGCAGAGAATATTTTTTGAATTATAAATATGCTCAACTAAATCCCATTTATTTAGCTGATGATACAACTCATATACCTCAAGGAAAAGGTTTTGTGAAAGTTTTTCTCCCTGGAATTGGTGAAAAATGGATTTCAAATGTTTGGTATGTACCATCTTTTAAGAAAAAATTTTTATCCTTAGTCACAATCAGACAAGTTGGACATCAAATTGTCATGCAAGATGGTTTGGTGAAGATTATGTCAGTGAAGGATAACTTGAAGACAATAATGACTAGATATGAAGATGGGAAGTTACTAGGAATGAGTGGGAAAGTCATCCAAATAAAGGAAGAAGTTGCAGCAACAGTGAATTCTGAAATGTCTTCATTCATATTATGGCATTTTCGATTTGGTCACTTAAACTTTGAAAGTCTCTTGAAACTTAAGTCCCAAGATTTGGTTAAGGGTTTACCAACTTTCAAGAAAGAAAATTCCAATTGTGAATCTTCTATTTTAGGCAACCAAAAGCACGAAGCTTTTCCAACCAACTCATGGTGAACAACAAAGTATTTGGAGTTGATTCATAGTGATATATGTGGTCCAATGGAATCTTCCTTTGGTGGATGTCAATACTTTATATTGTTCATTGATGACCACACTAGAATGACATGGGTATACTTTTTAAAGTAAAAGTCTGAAGCTTTTGAAAAGTTTTTAAATTTTCAACACATGGTTGAAAATGAAACTAGATAAAAGGTTGCTTCTTTGAGAACTTATAATGGAGGTGAATTCACTTCAGATCAATTCAACGATTATTGTCAAAACAATGGAATTAAAAGGAAATTGACAAATTCCAATACTCCATAATAGAATGGAGTTACTGAAAGGATGAACAGGACTCTCATGAGCATGGAAAGATCTATGATGTAGTTTAAAGGGTTGAGCACAAAATATTGGGCTGAAGCAGTCCATACTACAGTTTATCTTAGAAATCGATCACCTACGACAACTTTAGATGGACAAACACATTATGAAGCTTGGTACAGTTTTAAACCCAAGGTAAATCATCTTAGAGTTTTTGGCTCAACATGTTATGCTTTAGTTCCTAAGGAAAAGACGACTAAATTAGAAAACCGAAGTATGAAATGTACCTTCATTGGATACTCTGATGAAAATAAAGGGTATAGATTTCTTTCAGATGGAAAATTCATTGTCAGTAGAGGTGTAATTTTTGATGAAACTGAAAGTAACAGTTTATATGAGATTAACCATCTCCTTAGTCATTTAGACAAGAAAAACACTAAGGGTAAAGGTAAATTCAACAAGTCAAAGCAAGCATTTTGGTTTGAAAAAGACTTGGTTACTCCGGAAGACATCTATTTATCAAAAAGTTCTTCTAATTCATCCGATAATGAATCGACAAAAGATTCTTCTGATACTGAATCTTCAAAAGTATCTTCTCCTACCTCAGATATTTCATATGAAAGAAGAGCCTCATTTTTTGAAAATCCTCCTTTCAACAATAATGGTGATTCAGATCCTCAATCCCCTCAACATAAGAAGCCAAAGTGGGCCGATAAACTTCTCAAAGATGTTCATTCAGATGAAATGAAGAAAATAATAACTAGGGGATCTTCAAGAGCATAAGCTAATTTTGCTCATGCTTCCATTGAACCTACTTCTTTTGTTGAAGTAGCTGAACATAAAGAATGGCAGGAAGAAATGATTAATGAATATGATTTAGTACTTGCAAATGGGACTTGAAACTTAGTTGATTATCCACAAGATGTTAAGCCCATCAGTTGTAAATGGGTTTATCGAGTAAAGTACAAGCCCAATGGTAAAATTGACATGTACAAAGCAAGACTTGTTGCAAAAGGTTTTGATCAACACGAAGAAATTGATTATGAAGAAACTTTTTCACCCACAACTAAATGGAACACTATCATAATGGTTAGCAATTTGCCTGGACATAATGGTTGGAAATTACATCAAATGGATGTCAAAAGTTCCTTCCTGAATGGTGATCTAAAGGAATATATTTTCATGAATCAACCACAAGGTTTTGAATCAGAAGGACAAGAACATAAAGTTTTCAAACTTGTGAAGGCTTTATATGGTTTTAAACAAGCTCCTCGAGCTTGGTATGCAAAAATGGATGAGTACCTACGAAAGGTGGGTTTTCAACGAAGTGAATCAAATGATACATTATATTTTCAAATGCAAGATAAGCACATGGTGATACTTGTACTCTATGTTGATGACTTAATCATAACAGGAAATAATGAAGCTCACATCAAACAAGTTAAGGAAGAACTTAAAGCAGGTTTCAAAATGATTGATTTAGGGGCACTTCATTATTATCTTGGAGTTGAAGTTTCTCAACATCCTAACCAAATATTCCTTAGTCAAACTAAGAATGCCACATAATTGTTAAAGAAATTTGGCATGGAAGATTGTAAACCTTCTCTTACCCCCATGGAGCAGAAATTGAAACTTTAAAAATTTGAAGGGGGGGGAATTGGTAAATAGTACAAAGTATAGGAAATTGGTTGGAAGTCTCATTTACTTGACAAATACTTGACAAGATTTGTCATATTCAGTTAGTATACTTTCAAGGTTTATGCAGGAACCAAGGGAAAGTCACTGGAATTCAGAAAATAGGGTACTAACATAATTCAAGGTACAAAAGACTTTTGTCTTCTCTACAAAAGGAACAAAATTTTACACTTGTTGGATATTCAGATGTTGATTTTGAAGGTGACATTGATGATAGAACATCCACTTCAGGTTATTTAATGAATATGGGTTCAACAACAGTATCTTGGAATTGTAAAATGTAGACAACAATTGTTAATTCTTCAGCAGAGGCAGAGTACATATCATCTTGGGAAGCAGCATGTCAGAATGTATGGATACACAAAATTTTACAGGATCTTGGTGAAACTCAGAAATCACCAACTACCTTATTGATCGACAGTCAGTCAGCAATAAAGATGGCCAAGAATTCAATATTTCATTCAAAGACTAAACATGTCAACACCAAGTACCATTTCATTAGATCGCTCATCATCAAAGACATCATCAAGCCTTAGTTATGTCCATCTGAAGATCAAAATTCAGATGTTTTTACCAAACCTCTTGGTGGAATAAAGTTCACTAAGTTCATAGATGAACTTTTTCTTTGTAAAAATGAACTTCTGGATTAAAGGGGGGATTGTTAGCCTCATAATCCTAAAGTTCTATAGTCTAAGTATTTTCTAGTATAAATGTTTTTAGAAATTAATTTATTCTAGTTTGTTAGGATAAGGACACCTAGCTTCTATGTAAAGGACACCTATCATACTCATGTGATTATGTGATTGATTGTACTCCTAATTTTTAGTTTGGAGATAAGATCTATAAACTAGCTCATTCTTCAAGTGAGGTTAAGGAGTAGATTATGAATTTCAAATTGTAATCACTTTTTCCTTATTAATAAAATTATGTGTCTGAGGACACTTTAACAACAACAACTGTCATTCCCTTTGTTGTGATTGTTGTTCCCTTGGCAAGTAATGTCGTTCATTTGAACATAACAACTCTCGTTCCCTTTGTTGCGATTGTTGTTCCCTTCACGGGTAATGTCGTTCATTTGAACGTAACAACTGCAATTCCCTTTGTCTCGATTGTTGTTCCCTTTGCAGTTGTTCCTATTTTTTTCCTTTCATATGAAAGCAACTATTTTTGTTTTCGCCAACAACACGTGTTGTTTTTATGACTACTCCTTATACCTTTAGCTATTCCTTTGGGTATGAACTTCAATAACTAATTTTCAAAGGAATTACTTTTAATTATCATGGAAAGGATTTATATTTTCTTTTTGGGGAATATTTAGCATAATTTATAAAATTGTTTATGGATTGATTCTTCCGAATTATCTTAATATTTTTTATGATACATAACCACCATAATTCGTTTATTTTCCATATATATATATATATATATATATATATATATATATATATATATATATATATACTTGAATGCTAATTTTCCTTCACATCATAATAAGGAGTCTAAGGCACATTTTTACTTGGAAGTCTTACACTTCTTACACCATCCCAAACTCTTAAGGAGTAGATGAGCCTCCCTTAATAAAAATACAATAAAATAATAATAATAATAAATATAACAATAATAATGAAAGAAAAGATAAAACCTTCTCTCAAAAAGGATAGGGGGTCTCATCATGAGTCAACCTATCATGATCATAAGAGATTAAAATAAGTGGCATTCCCATTATGGCTACCACACCAGGGCAATGGCCTTTGGCATTTAGGGTCAAAGGACAATAGGTCTCATCATGAGCCATCTTGTTCACTTTGTTATGATCTAGTGAGTGGAACTGTTGTTATCTGGCTACCAAACGAGGATAGTGGCCTTTTTGGGAAAAGACTATTCAAAATATTTATTAAGGATACTAGCTCATCTATGGGTTAAATGGAAACCTTGTCGAGGCTATGGACACCTGTTGGCAATAGTGGCTCTGCTTGTGGTATTGAATTTTATCTTAATTCACCAAGTTTTTTATTGTGCTCATAGATTTACTTTATTTAAGAAGATGATATCATTCTTTCTATATTCAAAACAAGGGAGGATAACAAAATTATGACAAGTGGCCTATTTATAAAACTTGGACATATTAGGAATATTCATAATTTCTTCCTTTAACACTTTGGATATTGGTATTTGGGCTTGCACTTTCCACAAAATATGTGATTATCGTTCATTTCCATGATTAATATTAAGATCCTTTGGAAATTATGAACGGTTGTTCTACCCAGTGTAGAGGGCATAATAATTAATCCATCACTTGACTGACCATCATTAATGCATTTACACATACAATCGATCGAAGTTGACCTTTCACTCATTGGGGGTTGGACATTCCGCACGATTATTGATAAGCCATAATGATTACAAATAATGGGAAATTACGTAATTTTTTATATACCATTGTTGTTATGTAATTTTTGCCATTTCTAGTAACTTTCTTTACGGGATGGTATAACAAAGTTTCACAGGTCGGAATGATAGTTGTGTCAATTTTCTTGCAGAAAATATGGGTAGCCGAGTTATTCACCGTTAACCTACACTGTTGTGAGTTACTGATTAGGATAGGGAAATTATAAACTGTTTAGGGTGGACACAATATTTTAACAGGATATAGGGATTTGATAGAAATGTTTCACTATCATTCTTCCAAAACCTATAGGGGGGAATCTCAATAATTCGGGGCATACAAATAACATTCACTAACGCCATCATAGATGAGGTTATATGCTTTACAAATGAAGCAACAAAATGGACTCGTAAATAAAAATCACTCTAGGAAGATGTGGAATCCTTTGCCGAACTAGGGGAGAAATTTGACAAGAAAGGAAAAGGCCTCAACCCCATTGCTCTTAGTGAACCTTGGAGTGAGCTAGAAGGTGTGGTGAAAAAATACATTACATGCAATGGATGATGACGTGGTGAGACCTCACCACCTCAAGTTGTTGGTAGTGTTAAAACAACGGTTAGTATTAAATCTTCCATTCTTTTTAAATAACATTTTGCATGAGGTCATTGGAAGAACTCAAAAAGATAAAGACCCTGCTAACATAATCATTCATCATGGGATACTAAAATTAATACTACTCAGGGCCTTAAATCATGCACACATAACATGGGAGGACCTAATTTAGCTCGATAGAGCCTTACAATTAGAGCAACTTGAAGTTCCCTAGTCAAAAATCCTCTCTGAAATTCCTCCACAAGGAATTGAGGTAGTCCAGATAGAGGGGGATAGTTCTCAAACAAAAATTCCAACCACCCATCTTATTCAGTTGGAAGATGAGCAGTCAAAAGAAGAAGCTCAGAGTATGCAAGTAGAAACATCAAAAAGGAAAAGACAGAAAAACTTATGTTCTAAAAACTCCCTCTGTTAAAAGAAGAAAGGGTGGAAAGACAAGACAACCTGAAAACACTCAAGAGATTGAGCAAACATAAGAGCCATTACATGAAAACCATGGAGGGCAACAGAATTATTTCTTTGGTAGATATGAAGAGGAAATGGAAAAGTATTAGAAAATTTGGGAATGTCTCTTACTGAAGATACAGACGGCCCAGAAGAACCCCAAGATCCAACATCTCCTCCTTCAAACTCTGTCTTTGATCATCCTGATATAGAGATGTCATCCTATCCTATGAGGGAATCTCCTGATGTAGCAGAACAACCAGAGACTCATTTTAAGGAGAGCAGTCTTTTATAACAACAAGAATGACTAGATGATACAGGGAATGAATTTCCAATGATCAAGGTTGTGAAGACCTTGAAATTCCCCTTGGACATAAAGAAACAACAAAAGATGGCAATAACCAAATTAGAAAACTGGAAGATGAGAATAAGGCATTGAGGAGGAAGGTCAAGAAAATAAAGGTATTAAAACAAAATTTTGGTAGATTAAAGGAAAAAGTTAGAAAACTTAAGAATCATATAGAACAGTTTGACAAATCCTATGGGAAGAAGAAATCTAGGAGAGTTATAATATAGGGAATAAATCCACTTCCTAGAAGGGAAATTCATACTTACTAAGTTGAAACACAAACATATTTTCATACCCCCTTGGAATCAACTGAAATAGAAACTCAAATAGATGCTCTAGTAACAATAGGAAAAATTGTTCAGACTGAAGAGGTGTTTCATTCCTCTGAATAGGATGCCACTATCAGAAGATTGGAAGAAGAATTGGAACAATCCCAACAGAACTTAACCCAATGACGAAATTAAATGGTGGCAGTAACAGAGCATCAAAAAATTGTCAAACAACTCTGAGCAATGTCAGAAACTAAAAATGAAACCTTTGCTGATGTCAGCAGAGAAAAATAAAAAGTAAAGAAGGTGCAGGGTCATCTTGATGGAGCTTTGGAGAAAATAAAAAATATTTTCTCTATTTATTCTGATATATTATCTTGCAGGGGGCCTGCTAATAATTATGCCATATTTTTATTAGAACGATATTTGTTATTAAAAGTGAAAGCCATTAGGGTGGGAATAACTTCTGAGTTTTCCACTGTCTATGATTTTGTTTCATGTTTCAAAGAATAAGATGATGTAGTAAAATACTTTTTTGTGAATTATGTTCATAATTTTATTGAAGAAGAAAACAGAGATGAGAACCCCAATCCATTCACTAGGGATATCCAGTTTCAGGCCTTTTATCTTTTGCCAAAAATCAAATTAGATGGGCCAAGGCACATAAGGTATTTATTAAAAGATAAAATGGGCTAGGCCTATGGGTCAGAGGAGAACCGTCTAAACCCTTTGACACCATTGTGCAACATAGAGAATTTATGAAGAGGGAAAAGGTTGTGGAATCTTTAGCTCCCATCCATAGACATGTTGTATATTCAGGGATGCAGTACTTTGGAGAAATTAGAGAAGAATCCATTTTTGTTGCCAAATTAAGATGTAGTGTCTCTTCAAATGAAATAAAGAACAAAGAACCATTTGGTTTTAGGAACTTTCAAGCAACTGCTCTCATATTAGAAAGGTATGCCAATATGATCATGGAAGCATGGAATTCCTATATTGGATGCAGGTACAGTCCCCCCCATAATTTGGTATCCTCCAGAGGGTTATCAGGGTGTTTATGAACTCCGTAAGAAAAAGGAAGAAGCGTATTTTGATGAAATTAAAGTTAAGCATGGTTTTCAGAGGTCTAGAGAAGAGACCTCTCCACCCTATAGTCTCACTTCCTTGCATATGGACTCTCTTGTTGCATGAGGACATGTAAAATGGTAAGAAGGGGGGGTATGTTGGGGTGAGAAAAAGGAATAAATATTCTCCTTGTTACTTTGGTTTATGATATATTATTTGCTGACTTTTCTATTAGTTTGAAATAATTAGGGAAGAAAATGATTAAAAAGCTTTCAAAAATAATATTAAATAATATTATATATTTTATAAACTTTGGGTTTGAATTGCTTTGATTCTATGCAGAAATGGAAAATTGTTGGTAATCAAGGATAATTAACAAGATCATGACGATGCACAAACTATTGAAGATTAAAGAAATCAGGCACAAAATGGTTCAAGGAATATTGGTTTTTATCTTGAAATCCCCATAAATAGTAAAAGCAATCCTGAGGATCTCTTGATATTTTCATTAAGTTCGCTTTTGATGTTCCTTATTAAATATCAATAGATAGTTTTTCCTTTAAACTAGGTTAATTAATCAGTGTTCCTTGATAGATTGATTCATTGGCATTTTGTAGATTAAATTGTTGTTTCCTAGATAGATGAATGATTTTGGTAATTAATTGATGATTGTTTTCATGGTGTGTTATTTCTCAGAATATATTTCATGTTGATTGAGTTATTAGTTTCATATTTTTTAGTTAGTGTGTGAAGAAATTAGTTATTACAGTAATTTAGATAAACCCAGATTTTCTCTAACTGAACTATCTACACGGTTTAAACCTCTACAACTTATCCGCATAGATTTTGCTGACAATCTTGAGAGAAAACATGAATCCTCGATTGATAAAATTAATTTCATAGTAAGGTTGTTTTTAGGACATATTTAGAGCCCAACAGGTGGCCACCCACCTTTTCCAACTGGCTCAAAACATTTTTCTGGCAATTTTGGCAATTTACTATTTTTAGAGTTTTTAACTTCTAGGGCCATTTTGAGGGCCTAAATGAAGTTTTTTTGGGATAGATATTCTCAATTAGAAATGATGGATCTTATTGATCCCCCAAAATGAATCTCCTCGATGATACATTTCCAATGATCTATCATTCACCCCAAACAAAGATCGTATTCCAAAGTTACACCCCCGAGAAGTTGATACACGAAACTACCCAAAACAAGGTCCACAAAACTGTTGGCTTTTCATCTTCCAGGGTTAGGGTTTTTTATTTTCTTTATGATAAAAAAATGCCTTTGGAGCCTCATTGTAAAATCATCTTCTTGTGAATTCAAGTACCAGAAACATCTCTTCTTAGAGATAATATGCCACCATTATTGCGAGTCTTTCACTCTGTATTTTTACAGTCTTTGTACATTTTCTCTCATTAATAGAAAATTGTGTATTATTGTATCTCTGTGTCTATATTTGTTTCTATGGTTGCATCTATAATACATTTGTATTATATTATTGGATATTCAAGATATCTCTATACATTTCTTTACTATATCTCCACTCTCATTTCGTGCCAAAAATAATCTCGATCAACTACCATTATGGAAACCTGTTTCCTTGATTTCCTAGGAAATTTGGTAATGAAATCGATAGTAACAATTACCCATTTCCATTCAAGAATGGGAAATGACTACATCAATCCCACTGGATGTATGTGCTCAACCTTTACCTTCTCACATTCCATGCATCTAACCTCTTACAATTGTTATATCTTTTTAGTCTACTGGATGTCTAGAATATGACATAGTGTGCATCTCTTTCAAAGACAAATTTATGAATCCTTGAGAATTGGGAACATAAAATTTATTCCTTAATAAGAGGATTCCATTATCTTATATATTGTAATTCTTATATTTTTGTTGTACACTATTTTGTTGTAATCTTTCCTTGACTTGAACATAATGCTCGTCTATTGTTACAACCTCTAAAATCTTGTATTTTACATCTGTCATGTACATACCAATGTATATAACATGCATTTTATGCACCCTTTTGATGAGTGCATCAACCACCTTGTTCTATTTTCCCTTTATGTGCTTGATTTGAAAGTAATATTCAGTAAAAAAATTCCAACCATCTGGTTTGTCTAGCATTTAGTGTTGGTTGTTCAAACAAATATTTCATACCACTATGGTCTCTCCTTAATTCAAATATTTTTCCAATCATTTAATGACTCCATAGCCTTAAGGCATGTACTATGGCTTCCAAATCTAAGCCATGTCTCGAATAATTTATTTTATGCTCCTTCAATTTTCTAGTCTGATAAAAAATTACATGTCCATTTTTCATAAGGAATCCACCGAGCCTTTCCTTTCATGCATCTATGCACACAACAAAATCCTCATCTAGATATGAAAATTTTAAACTAGGTGCACTAGTTAGTAAATACTTTAAGCAATGTGAATTTTCTTCACACTTAGCACTCCATTCAAACTTTCATAATTTATTTTGCAATGTTATTGGGTGTTGTAATACCCCTATTTCCCCTAGCTTGAAATTAATCATTAATTATGGTCACCATGCTATGGCATGTGAACAATGTAAATGTATTATTGTTTATATTGCCAAAAATTGACTATGGGGATGAAGGCTTGAAGTATTGTCCATGATATTAATAGAGGAAAGAGTGAGGAAACTGTAGAGAGGGTTCATTATGTCAGAATGTCTAAAATTATCTTTGTATAAGTAATAAGCCTCATCCTGATCTCAAGGAAAATCAGTTAATGAAAGAAGGAATGGTGGTTGAACAATCAACTACCATCATGAATGGAAGCATGGAGAGTCCAGCTGAGGAGACAAAATGTTGTCATCCCAAAGTACCACAGAGGTATTTTTCTTGTAGGTCGAGATTGACCCGATTCCTTCCGACAAAAGGAACATGATAGGTCCAAAACCTCCCTGGGTGAAAAAGGAGAGTGCGTGCAAGAGAAGAAAGATACCATTCAGAAAGAGGAAGAGAATGAAAGGATATGCATATGAAAAAAAGAACTAAAGGATTAAGTTGTTCTGGTTAAAGGGGGAGAATGCGAGAAAGTATCTTAGAGAGATTCAAAAAAACATGACCTGGGCAGAGGGTCATGAGCTTGATGTTGAGGGAGAATTCGGTAAACCTCCAGAGGTTGTGAAAGATAAAGGATATCTAAAAAATTGCAAAATTTTCCTAGTGATATGATGGCTTGGCATAGGGGTGTCCATTGTGATAAGAATGAATGCCTCTAAGCCTACTGTTGGGTGGAAAGGAGAACACTCACAGTCAGTTCGTCAGTGATCAATTGTAATAGATAAGTATTCCATAGACTCTGTAAACTTGAATTTAAAATGTCTGATTGAATGCTTTTATTTCTCTATACATATACATCCTTGATATATATGGGTGATGATATATTATTGTATCTTGATTGGATGTTATATAATTGTGACTCTGATGGTCTAATCAACCGAATATATTGAGGTAGATTTTGACCATTATCCCCTGTCCATGGTTTTCTGCTTACTTTTACCTAGAAAAGGAAAGCTATCAGTAATGGGGTTATGAATGAATTTGGGACATAAGGATTTGGCCTATGTACTGGTTAGACAATTTCTCAAAGGGATTTCTTAGGGATCAATCCCATAAGTAAATACTTGGGATAGACTCTACAAGACCGTTTGGGTCTGGTCAATCCCTTGAATTTCCTTTCCATGTTTGAAAACTTGAGTTCTGTGAATGGAAGGTGTGTCCTTCAAACCAGTCGTCCAAGTAACCACAAGCTCATGCCCATGACCTTAACTAAATTTTGGCTAAGTGTTAGGATTGTAGCATCTGGAGCTTGACAAAGTTCCATAGGACTAGGACCTTAGAACCCTTCACTACACTAAAAAAGGAACTAATTTTTTCAATACTCCAGGAGTCCGGAACTTCAGGGTGAATGAACATTGCAACGTCCAAATGCACCGAAGGCGACCAATCATAACGGTAACTTGATGGCCAACCAAAAGTTGGTGCTCATTTACCCATTATCATGGGATTCATCCCCTTGTTAAACATCGATCCACTTCTTGGTCGCAAAGTAATGCGAGCCATATTTTTGAGGCTATTCAGGATCTCCCCTGACCATTGGATCTACATCGTAGTCATTTGATGTTGACCTAATCTATGGGAAAAGAGTTTTAAATGGGTGGAACCCCAAAACACTGAATTCATAAAGTGACGAGGATTGTCGATCCGAGGAAGCTTTGGGGTCTCTCTTGATCGTTCGATCTAGACAATGGTCAATTCGACGTTGACCACTCCAGGAGTAAAAAATAAATTACACAGCCAAACCTATGAATATCGAAGTCACAAAGCAATGGAGGTCATAGATCTTGAGATCTACGTGGACCTGTCTCAACTGTGAAATACAAGTGTATTGCGATGTTTCTTTTGGGAGTTTGGACTTTGGGGCTCCAGGAAATTTCACAGGTAGGAGAGGTTGGAGGCTCCTGAAGGCTTTCAGTCTAGAGTGCATTGGAACAATGGCGTCACCTAGGGTGACGTGGACGCATATTCAACATGCCACGTTTCATCCTGATTCATGCTTTTTACAAAACTTATATGCCAATTAGAATGTGAGACATGTCTCCCATTGATAGGGCCACGTGTTATCTCTTTTCTTTGTTGCGTATCACCTCCTAGAACGTAGTTGCTAGAACTAATGTCTAATGGGACCCCAGGAGTTTGAGAGTTAAGAACTCTGGGAGGTTTAGGGTGTTAGAACATATGCTCCAATAGGGCTAAGGGCACAAGCCATGTGGAAATATTCTAGGGTATTGGGACTCCGAAGGATATGCGAGTAGAGAAAAGGGTGTTCAGTGTCGAAGCGTCGAACACTGAAATCCCCTAATCCTATGTGTTGAACAAGGGTGAATCTTTGTCATTGGATTTAATAGTGGATTTATCTCCACCATCGATGCAGGAGTTCTAGGGAACTCCGAGACTTCGGGACTCTGAGAAAGTTTTGGACATGGACAAGAAGGACGAAGGGTCGAATTCCCAATGATCGCAAATGCATAGGGAACATTCCCTATAACCACCCCTCTAGTGGCCATGTCATCGCTAAAGGATGACAACCTTGGTAGATTATATTCCATGTGATCTGAAAATAGTGGGTTGACTTGTTATGCTATGCAAGCACCCTCTACTTCATTAAAATAAAACTTTACAGGACCTTGCTCCATGTGTTAAAATATGCAAGATAGATTATGTGCCAAGTTTATGCTTCTTCTTTTAAATGTTTATGTGTGAGGTCTTTGCAAGATTAAATATGTTGATTTCATAAATACAACAGCAAAAATAACTTGCAGCAAACAATAACCAACAAACACTCACAACAAGAACAACATGATAAAGGAGTTCACCCTTCTCTGGGCTACATCTCCTTGAGCCTCCATCAATGGACTTAACTCTCTAGGATTAATTTATCAAATATTATTTTACAAGATGCTGCTCAAATCCAATGGAAATATTGACTGTACCATTGGGTTCAGAATACATAAAAACCCCAGAAATGACTAATAAAACTCTGAAAACGGATCATGGCTCATCCAGGTATGACCTCTTCTACATGTGGTCTTAAGCTTCCTTGAGCTTCCTTATGGAAACAAACACCTGTAAAAGTCCTCAAATGGATCTAAAACCTATCCCAAAGTGTTCAGAGCATAATAATTAGCCAAAAATGTCTATTCAATCACAGAAAATAGACATGGGCTCATCTGAGCATGACCTCAATCAATGAGGGCTCCAAGCTCCCTAGAGCTCTCTGAAACTTCAATGGTGAAAAACATGCAAAATAAGTCTTCAAATGGCTTTGAAAACAGTGAAAATGGATTCTGAACGTCCAAAAACCCCTAGCTGGGCTTTTTCGACACCTCATTTGGCCAAAAAATGAAGATGATAAGCCTCCTGTCATTTTCTTCCTTCAAGCTCGTTGTCTCTGGTTTGCCAAAATTCACCTCTGTGTGCCCAACCTAGAACACACGCTCAAATTCGTGCTAAAACCTAGCACCCATGCATAACCGCAAAAACAGTCAAACTGTAGGACAATTATGGGTGCACCTAGCCCCTAACCACCAAGGCCATGGTCATGTGGGTCATAGGACCATGTACATATACAAAAAGGGCTAACCTTTAAAGCCATCAGTTAAGCGCCAAGTGTCAGGTGCATAGTAAAACCATTTAAGCTCCTGCGCATTTGTTTAACTGTGGTCATATATTAAACACATAAAATCGGGGTTTTAAATCATTGGAAACACGTCCGCGCACGGTCTCCGTGTAACAAGGGTCATATGTATATATGCATGCGACTGGGGGCTGGGGCTAAGCCCCAGCCCGGACCCTCGCAACAACCGTTAAACAAGTCTATTTCAAATATATTCCAAACCACATATATAACAAGTAACAATGCGTGGTGTGTTGGTAGGGCGGACTTTGCAAAGGCTTTACATGCGCGTCGGGAGGTCCGGGGTTTGATCCCCATGGACTCCATAATTTTTTAACCAACAACCAATACCAATAACAGGGTGCCACGTGGCAGCCCACGCCTGGGCCATGTGGCACCACTCCATTTCCCTATTAAATGCCATGTGTCACAAATTGATTTGTCCACATCTGCCAATGAGTGAATGCCACGTCACCATCTACCACCTTAGAGTATGGACATGCCACATCATTGTACAAAAATGCCACATCATCGTATGGCCTCTGTCACATCAGCATTCGTACAGACTGTACAGTCAACACATTTTTTTTTAGCTATTTGACAATTCGAACAGATCACGATATCTCTCTCATCCGACATCCGTTTGAACCCAAAAGAGTTGCATTGGGTTCATGACTATGAGGGCTACGTACCCATTCATTTTGAGGCAATTCTGAGAACTTTGATTTTTGAGCTAAATTTTGACCCCTGGTCTAGATTTTGATCACGCCTTCCCACTGAAAGGATTTTGGACCCACAAAAGCTTATGATTATCTGTCTGATCTTGAATACTCTTGTGCTTTCAATTTCTATCAACTGATTCTACTTGAAAAGTCTTTTTGACAATCACCTGAATAACTTGACATGTCTTGCACTGCAACTAGCTATGTCTCTCAACCACTGTTCTCTGGTTGCTGCTGACCCACTATTCTATTTGTGCTTGGAAGACTTCCAACCTTCCCACTGAGAATCAAGTCCCTCTTGTGAACTCTTTGGCATCAACACAATCCGCTCTCCAATGGTTGCAAAAACTTTCCTACGACATCTTGTCACAAGCCAAGAAAACCATCAATCTTGAAAACAAATTTATACAAGACTAAAAACGATGCCAACAAAGTCTTTTTTCTCTTCAATAAAATGGTTGCATCTTGTGCTTCATCATAGCACATGGCTTTTTCCTACTTCTTGGTGTACTCAAAATCAACTTACAAGCCAACAAACACCATCGACTAAACATAAGTCGAAAGACATGATCGACACAACATAGTTGTCAAGACAACATCGACACAAGCTGAGACTCATTTGAAACATATCGACCTTTCCAAAATTACAAGTCAACATTCATGATACACAATCATGTTACAATCATGAATCATTCATGATGAACTATCACCCAGTTCATTGCTTACACATACACAAAAACAAATGCATGTGCATGAATCTCAACTCTCCTTCCAGTACATACATAAGTACATAAACCCAAAACATGTGGGTACATAAGAGCTGAATATGAAAAGGATATATGGCTATAACAAGTGAACATCATACCCCTCTTTTACATCCTCCTGGCGAAGTTGTGCAACAACAAAAATGCCTTCAAATGAATTGCATTCACATGCAACTTGCATCATATAAGTTGTGATAAACTGCTGCAAATGATCATACTCTCAACATAAATGCACACATAAGGCTAAAAGTGCATTTACAACAGAAAATGCAAGCCTTACTTGCTCAAGAAATCCAACCATTTCTTACCAAGCCAACTCAATGGTGACTTTTTCTGCTGAAAATCATCTTCTTGTGAATCATCTTAACACACATCAATGACGGAATCTCTTCTTCCATTCTTGCCAATCTCTTTATCCATCTACTTCTTGTACTGTGGATGAGTGGTTGGATGCAATGTCCAACATTGGTCAATGAAATGACCCCTCTTCTGACAATGAGTGCAAATCTTTTGCATCTTCTTTTCAAGTTGTCTTTTCTTGTAAAGTTTCTTGAAAGCGGTCAATCTTTTCCAACATTTTGAAACATGATGGTTATATAAACCACAATATGTACATGGATTTTTTCTTCCATTTTTACATGCAAATTTATCATGCTTAACATAATCAAAAGTAACTGAATGATAAGCAGAATTATACCTTGAACATTCACCTTTATTGCCTCTTTTAGGAGGTGAATTTGAAGAGTTACAAGCTCTCCTTTGAAGACCAACAAATCTGTTCTTGTCCTCATGGCTGTCACAACTCTTTTGTTTCACACATTTGCATTCATCTTGAACACAAGATTTGCATGCTGGAGAGATTGAACTTGCAACAAAAGTTCTTGAACATTCACCTTTATAGCCTTCTTGAGGAGGTGAACTTGAAACGGAATTTGTTCTTGGAATTTTTTCCCTTGTCTCCTCAACTTTGGAATTTTCTCCATCTCTTCATTCATATCCAAGACCACAATACTTGGGTCTCTCTTCAACAACAATAGGCTCAACAATGCCTTGAGCATGCTTGCCTAACCCTTTACCTTCATAGCCCATTTTTAACAATAACTTGGACCCTATTTCTCTTGTGTGATTTTCAAAAACACCAAAACATTCATCTTGAGAGGAATTTGAAGATAAACTAACATTACATACTTTATGTTCATGCATGTACTTGGTAAGGGTTTCCTTTGCCTCATGAAGTTGAGTCTACATCTCATGCAACTTTTCAAGAAGTTGGTCTTTCTCCTCCTTCATGGCCATCAACTGCTCTTCAAGGGAAATGCTCTCCTTTCTATCTTCCCACATCTCTTTCACCACATCTCTCATGGTTAGAATCTCCTTCAACATCTCTTTGTCAAAGAACTTAGATAATGAAGATGTATGAGAACTATCAATGTTTGAAGCTTCCTCCATCTTTCCAAGATATCAAACTTCAACACAAAACTTGCACAAATACCAACAGCTAAATCTGTATCTATCAATGGCAATCACATGAGAAAAACAAACTATGCTCTGATACCACCTGATATGAAAATAGTGGGCTGACTTGTTATTCTATGCAAGCACCCTCTACTTCATTAAAATAAAACTTTACAGGACCCTGCTCCATGTGTTAAAATATGCAAGATAGATTATGTGCCAAGTTTATGCTTCTTCTTTTAAATGTTTATGTGTGAGGTATTTGCAAGATTAAATATGTTGATTTCAAAAATACAACAGCAAAAATAACTTGTAGCAATCAATAACCAGCAAACACTCACAACAAGAACATGATAAAGGAGTTCAACCCTCTCTGGGCTACATCTCCTTGAGCCTCCATCAATGGACTTGGCTCTCTAGGATTAATTTGTCAAAGATTATTTTAAAAGATGTTGCTCAACTCCAATGGAAATACTGACTATACCATTGGGTTCAGAATACATAAAATCCTCAGAAATGACTAATAAAACTCTGAAAACGGATCATGGCTCATCCGGGTATGACCTCTTCTACATGTGGCCTTAAGCTTCCCTTAGCTTCCTTGTGGAAAAAAAACACCTGCAAAATTCCTCAAATGGATCTGAAACCTATACCAAAGTGTTAAGAGAATAATAATTAGCCAAAAATGGTTATTCAATCACAGAAAATAGACATGGGCTCATCTGAGCATGACCTCAATCAATGAGGGCTTCAAGCTCCCTGGAGCTCTCTGAAACTTCAATGGTGAAAAACCTGCAAAATAAGTCTTCAAATGGCTTTGAAAACAATGCCAATGGATTTAGAACATCCAAAAACCCCTAGATGGGCTTTTTCGACACCTCATTTGGCCAAAAAATGAAGAAGATAGGCCTCCTGCCATTTTCTTCCTTCAAGCTTGTTCTCTCTGGTTCACCAAAGCGCACCTCTGTGTGCCCAACCTAGCACACACACTCAAATTCATGATAAAACCTAGCACCCACACGTAACTGCAAAAAYGGTCAAACTGTAGGACAGTTATGGGCGCGCCTAGCTCCTAACTGCCAAGGCCATGGTCATGCGGGTCATAGGACCATGTGCATATACAAAAAGGGCCCTTTACAGCCATCGGKTAAGCACCAGGTGTCAGGCACATAGTAAAACCATTTAAACTCCCGTGCATTTGTTTAACTATGGTCATATATAAAACACATAAAATTGGGGTTTAAAATCATGGGAAACGCGTGCGCGCAGGGTCTCCGTGTAACAAGGATCATATGTATATATGCATGCGACCGAGGGCTCGGGCTAATCCCCAGCCCGGACCCCCACGCCAACTGTTAAACAAGTCTATTTCAAATATATTCCAAACCACATATATAACAAGTAACAATGCATGGTGTGTTGGCAGGGCAGACTTTGCAAGGGATTTACATGTGTGTGGGGAGGTCCGGGGTTTGATCCCCATGGACTCCATAATTTTTAAACCAACAACCAATACCATTAATAGGGTGCCATGTGGCAGCCCATGCCTAGGCCACGTGGCACCACTCCATTTTTCGATTAAATGCCACATGTCACAAATTGATTCGTCCACATCTGCCAATGAGTGAATGCCACATCACCATCTGCCACCTCAGTGTACATATGTGCCACATCATCGTACAGACATGCCATGTCATCGTACAGACATGTCATGTCATCGTACAGCCTCTACCACATCATCATCCGTACAGACTATACAGACTGTAAAGTTAGCACATTTTTTTTTACCTATTTGACGATTCAAACAGATCGTGATATCTCTCTCATCCGATGTTCGTTTGAACCCAAACAAGTTGCGTTGGGTTTGTATTTGGAAAGCTCAGATTTGAGCATGGTAACATTTGTTGGAAAGCTCTTGACGAGCAAAAGATGATGAAGATATTGGGAAGATGATTCAAGATGATTAAGAAAATAAAAATTCTTATGCCCCATCCCTTAAAAAGGTACTTAGGGGTCAGATGTGTTACAAAGTGGTATCAGAGCAAGAAACAACACTTGGCTTGATTGGGCTTATGAAAGAGGATAGTGATTATTTTTATTTCTTAGAGAACTTTAAGGGAGAGGAAATCCTGCCTTATCCTATCTAGCAGAGCATGATTCAAACAGAGGCATGGATGGGTTGGGGAATAATCAAAAGACTAGTTTACCAAGGCTAATATAAGCATGTTGAGAGTATTATTTCCATACATAAATTATATGCATAATTTCCTTAAGGAGAAGGATGCATATTAACATTCAGTTGGGATTTTACCCAACAAGATTGAATCATTCTAGATTGTGGCATAAGAAGCCTATCATTTCTTTTGGAGAAATGATAGCAATCCTACAAAATTGGGATTATGTCGAGGGGAATTAATAATAAAACTTGGATGCAAATGGCATAAACCCGTTTTAAGAAGTACTTGAGTCCACAAGGAAAATGGATTGAATAGGTGGTGGGAATTTCCTAAAAAGTGGGCTTATGAAGCCTCTATTAATTAAAAGTGTTGATTAAATAAAGGAATTGGAATTGGGAGAACAATCCTCCATGTCTAGAGGCCTCATTGGAATAGGTGAGATCAACCTACTTGACCTGTTATAACTGAAAAACTTCCTACTAGGGTAATATCTCTTTGTAAAATAAAATGAGTCTTATGGGTTGAGGACAACCCTCATGAAATAAATGAGGTGACACGAGAAAGTTTAAAATCTCATGGTTGTGCTAATGGAATGTATAGCCATGTTAAATCAATGGCATGTATATGCATAATAATTCAAAGATGTAAGCAACTGGAATATATCTGTACTGTAGACATAGGTGAAATGATTGGTGTAAAAGGATATGCTAGAATGCACATGGAAAAATAGTAAACATGCAAATTAGGCATGTTATAAGATATGGTGTGTTGTAAGGTATGGTCTACTAATGGACCTTTTAGATCAGAACGACCTTATGTCAGTAGGAGTTAATAGCAAGAATGAAATGTTGATAATGTTGCGGCCTATTACCTTAATAAGATATGATTGTAAGGATTAATGAGAGACCAATGCAAGGTCTGATTAAGGAGGTTTCAAAACACCTTTCGATGACCAATTGATCATATTGACATCCATAGGTGGATGGTAGCCGTATGGGTATGGCTTGGTATACTCAGATAGCTATAAGAGGGAGTTTAGGAAAACATTCCCTTGTAGAGAACTGTTGACCAAGAATGAATTGAGGCATGAAGAAGAGACTAGAAGTGGTTATCTTACTACCTTGAGTGATACAATAACTACCCATAGGAATTCTGAATTATGGAAGGTTTTTGTAGTAGAAAGGGAAAAAGTGACCCTTGTTGGTTATTTCCATGTATAGAGGACAACATCAATATGAATTATGACTATGAGACAAGTCATATGATTGAATTTAATATCTCATTAAAGAAAACTAATATTAAAAATAAATTATCAATGTGAATGAATGAGGTAAAAAAGTGCAAGCGATGCACCTACATATATACAAATATGTGTACACATGATTAAAATAATAATATGACTGCAAGCTCTCAACTAAGAGGGAAGCTCAGTGTTGAGTGTCTCTATGAGGCTTCTCATAAAAATGGTAGAAAGATCCTTGGGAGGAGGATCTGGAAGTTTGATATGTCCATGTGTATGAGTGACATGGACAAGGTGCAAGCAATGATCTTGCATGATGAATGTTTAGTTGTGTTTATTTATGCCTGACTGCATGGATGTAATTGTAATGCATCGTAAGGTTGCTTGATATAAGGACTAATATTAAGAACAAATAGATATGAATGAATGATTTTTAAAGTAAATATATATATGAGTTGTGAAATATACCTATGGTTGTTACAAATAAGCTTATGATTATGCATGTGGTTAAGTACATCATGGATGTAAGTTAACAAAACAAGGAATATGTGTGGATAAATAAGTTGGATGCATGACAAAGGTGCATGTTTATATTCATTATGGAATATTTGATAAATACATGAAGCTAAGTCAAGGTTGATGCCATCAAATATAGTGTGGATATGCAATAAGAAAGTTGTATGCCAAATGAGTTTTCTGTGGAGGAACTGTGTGAAGACTCTGTTAGGAGAACAAAGTCACAACCTTAATGACTGCTGAGAATTGGGAAGTGGGTTGCAAGTATATATATATATATATATATAAGAATCTTGGATTACATTCTAAAACAAAATGTATGAGTGGAAGACTCACAAATTAATGTTGACCATTCTAATAATTGAATGGTAATGTGCAGAATGCACGGGTTCATGATTCATTGTGAACAAAATGTTTGTTCTTGGTTGTTGTAGCATTTTGATTTTCCAAGAAGGTTGAGGTGAACCTAACTAAGACTGCTCAAGGAAAAGAGCATGTAGATCACAATAAGAAGTAAATTGCAAAAGAAAAGAAAAGGAAAAGGAGGAATACTTTTCTCATATTAAAAGATATGAATTCCTTAACATAGTTGTAGTCCTTAATAAAACAACTATGAAAACAAGTACAGCTGGTAAAAGTAAAATAAACCAATGAGTATGTTTAAATAAATAGGATTGGTTGAGCCATGTTAAGTAAAGACACCGAGACACTTGAATAACTCAGATGGACTGAAAGTCCCAGGATGTGTAGAAGGAGTTGGAAAAGGGAAGAGCCCTTAACTCCTTTCTTGATGTATATTATGTTTTCTCTGGGATGAGAAATTGGTGTGTTGATGAAATTAAATGTTTTGACACCATAATGATGATGGTTGTATGACTGTAGAAACAATTGACAATTGTTTGTGTTGCACTCATCAAAACATTAAGGATAATGTGAAGAAGTACATAAACATATGCTAGGACATATATGAAAATGTTTTAGTTATTTGAATTTTATGATACATGCATCTTTATTTTACATGATGACTAATGTATTTGTGATACATGTCATGTGTAGAAAATAAATTGAAACTATTGGGAAAGACAATTACCAATTATGGAACCTTAAGTAGAGGATGAATATGAGAAGGTTGTTGTTGAAATTTGTTGAAGGGACTTTAAAAGTCCCCATAAAGAACCACTTATGAGGAAATATCAGAGAGGGTGCTGAAATCTAGAACATGTATAAGAATGTTCATTCCTATAAGACATAAGGTATGAAGGGATTGGGTAAGAATCCCCTCTAAAATATTTTATTATTTCAATGATATATAATTGAAGTTGAGTGGTTTTTGGATGCCATTGATACCCAAGTAGGGTATGATTCAGGAAAATAACCCGAATAATAGAGAGAGGAACTCTATGCCATTCAAATATGAGTTATCATCCTTGCAAGAAAATGCATGAGTAAGGAGTACCATGGATACAATGACCAATCTAAGGAGATTGGAAATAGAGGTGTTAATAGTTATCACACTGCATGGAATGCATTGAGGAATTGCATAAGAGGGTAGACAATGGATTGCCCATTAAGGGAGGAGGACCTTCCAAGACACTACTTGAATTGTAGAGGTGTTAAAGAAAATATAATTTTGGGTGGCCATGAGTTTTGAAATCCTGGTTACTAATGAAGGAAGAATGCTTGGGTGCATTCAAGGGAAAGCTTTAGTTTCATATATGATTGTTATCACTGAAATTTCATCCGCACATGGCGACAAGAACTCAGCATCGTCAAAACATGAATGAAGTCATTCATGGCACTGGATTAATTTCACAGCATTGCAAAAGGGTGAAAAACTATACAAAGTAACCAAAAATTGAAGGGCGCTTTACAGAAGACGAGTGCGCGCGCATATGCGTGGAACCGAAACGTACAATGTGTGCATGCGCGCACGATGTGAGACTGTTAGCGACAAAACCCGCGCACCTGCTAAACAACGCATTTATTGAATTGGTCGGCCTCCCAACCACTTATGGACCAGCTCCCAACCTGATTTGACCATCAAATCTGAGCTGAATCCGCATGGTAGGCTGATCAAAGACCTAATTGAGCCCTAAAGAGCCTCTTTTCACACTTCAAAGGGGTTACATAATCACCCAATGCTATGCTATAAAAAGCCATGAAGAAACATCATTTTCTCAAGGAATTTCATGTAAGGTTATGCTGCCTAGATTTTTTTAAGGACTCACTCCTTGACAATAACACCTTTGGCACCATTTCATTGAGCTATCCATCTCTACATTGAGTGGATGTGCTTGGAGTTCTTTCACCATCATTCTCATTTTCTTATTGTAAGGAGAGCAAGTTTGTGAGGGCCTCAAGAGCCTTCCTTTGGAGCAAGAAGGAACCACAGTTCCCTTTCTTCATTGTGCTTTGGATTTCATCAATAGACCAGCTCAAAAACATTGTTGTCATGCCTAGAAAGACCCAACTGGGCATGTAAGCACCCTTTATTTGCTCACCAAGTGACGAACTGGGTGCAAACAGATTGGCGACCATACTGGGGAGAAGGTATCAATTCCTCCCTCATTTGGGTTTATTTTTCTTTTCTTTTGATTTCATTAACTTGCAGGTTCACAAACCGGCCCCTGCCGACCTGCTAACTAGTCAATTCATAAGAGAATTGAGAGAAATCCACCCAGATTTTTCTTCTTGGCCGTTTGTCACAGGAACGTGGGTATTCCACTCCACAGACGCACATTGTGCATGCATGCTCCTGTTCAACAGTCTCCCTCTGCGTGCATGCGCTTTCGTTCTGAATTCTGTCAGCGCGCAGGCGCAACATGCGCCTCTGTCTACACTAGAGGCTGCGCATCTGAATTAAAATTTTACATTGTAAGGTATTGGATGTGGGGAAAATCATTTTCCTTCTTAAGAATGATGTTATGCATGCTCTAAATACTGCACCACTTAGACCCCTCAACTTATAAAGGGGATAGTCAAACAAACATAGGCACTTAGGTGGATAAAAATCATTTTCCCTTATTTTTTTTTTTGCCACGTGGATGGCTTGCTTTGATTTATAATATAAGTTGGACAATCATACTTAATCACACCTAACTCACATTTTGGGACTCGAAATTGAAAGTAACAAACTTGAGTATGCTCTTCTCTTGCGCCATCAAGTGATCTTGAGAACCAGAAAAGGATTGCGAAAACAATCTTATCTCCCTTGACAAAATTTCAAAACCTTTAGGAGAGGACAAAGGCCCTTTTGGGACCCCTCTTAGTTTCATTTTTCAAACTTATCTTAAATTTGTAATGGGCCCATACATGCCCACATGTCACAAAATTAGGATAGTGGTTGGAATTTTGCTTTCTTAGATCAAAAAACTAGGAGAGTTTAAAGGTTTGTAACGGGCTCACACATGCCCACATGTTCAATCTAGGATAGTTTCATGCTTTTTCTAGAATAACTCACACATAGGGAGTTAAAGGATAGTAACGGACCACATGTCCACATGCTAGTTTCCTAGGGCTTTTAAAATTCCGCAAGGTTGTACCAATGACATCTAGCTAATTAGGTAATCACACTCTTGTAAGGACCAAGAGAAATCCACATGCAGCAAGGTGACATCTAAATAACTAAAACTTGGTAACACTTTCACTCACACACAAAAGTCACTTTTGCACTTACATAGCCTCTTCTTGAAACATGGAGGTCTAAGTAGGTTTCCTCCAAAGGGATTCTGAAAACACCCCATCTTTTCTTGATAGGGCTATCCACTCCCACTTTTAATCAAACGAGGTTGGCTTTCACCCCCAGCCTCACAAAACAACTTCATCTAAAATCTTTCTAAAAAACTCACTAAGGTTTCCTCCACAGGAGGTGCCAAAAGAGGTTTTTAGTCTAGATAGGATTTCAGGGATAGGCATCCAAATAACTCCCCGTTATCTGGTTCTCACATTTTCAAACATAGAAGTTGACAAATAGGGAACTTCAAATCCTCCAAGTCTAGTGTTCCAATCACCGTAAGGCAGGGAGATACCTGTGAAGGGTCGAAGGCCGAGGTCCGGTTTTTCTGTGCGTCCCCCCCTGAGGCACCCACCTCTTGGACAAGATCCATCCTGTGACCCATTTCTTAGGCCGAAAATCTAAATGTCGCACTTGGACTGAGGTACTTAGCGACCAACTTTAGGACATCTACCCAGGTGGCGGTTGTGGGCTGCAATCACACCTTGATTGGATTTTGTGTGGCTATTGGGAAGTATCGCTAGCTCTTTCAGGATATTGCCCCCTCTACCCCTCATTATAACCAGTTATTTCATCCTTCACTAGTGTCTCTTTCGGTGACTTCAGACACCACTGTTGAGTACTATTGCAAGGTCCATTGCTATTTGAGAGGAAGGACGTTACGTCTTCTAGGACACGAGCATTTGCTTTCTTTTGATTCCCCCACGTGGACAAAACCCTCTTACCCACATATATGCTTATTTTTCATTTATGTATGATGCACATCTGATTACAGTTTGACTTTGATATATATATTGTGTAAAACAATCACATCAAAGACTTTTGTTTCTATATTTTCTCTCACCAACGTTTTGCACACATTTCACACAACTAGTCTGACATCATAGGGGAACCACAGAACCCCCGTCGTTCACGATGCTTGCTCAACCTTCCTCCTATCTTAGGGGGAGTATCTAGTCATACCCGCTCATCAGTACCTCCTTCACACACTCCTGTGAGTGCTACCATCTTAGGATCAACTTTGCTTGGGTCTACCTTACTTGGGTCCACTTCCCAAGGTCATACATTCACTCGCTCTCCTTTGCACGACAGCGGGGGACCCACTTCCTCTCAAGGAGGAAGCACTAAAACACCTAGTCCCCATCAAGGGTCAGGTTCACAACACACTATGGCTGGAACTAATCCTGCCACCACACTACAAATGCCATATTTTGCCTCTTTCAACATACCGAATCTCACCAAGCTTACCAATGATCCTATATTGCATGACGCCACATGGCCTGCAATGCCAACCAAACTTCCTTCAGACATACCAAAGTTTGAAGGAAAGNCAGACTGCGATTATTTCAACGCACACTTACTGGCCCATCAACCAAATGGTATGTCGAGGAAAAATCACGGTCCCACACAACCTTTGAGTCCTTGGCCAAAGCATTCTTAACCTTCTTCCAATTACCCATCCCCCATGACAATGGTCTAGAACTACTGTCTAACTTCAAACAGACCTCAGCCACCCACATCGCTGACCACATTCATGAGTGGCGTAGGCGATGTAGTTTGTGTAAAGCAGAAACCACCAAACAACAATGTCTTGACTGGTTTCTTAGATCACTTGTCACTCTCCTTGGTAAGGATGTAGCTTCCACCTTCCCACAGTCTGAAGAGGAAGCCATCAGCAAGGCTCAACAATATTACCTCATTTATGCACAGTCAGGATACTTATACACGGTACTTCCTGATCTTCCCAAACTTGTGCCATTTGGTCAAGACAAACCTGGGATGTCTCACTCAGCAGACAGACTAATAGGTGCCACCACACACCATGGTCCACAACCCCATCCACCACCGATGTATGGAACACCTCAATACCCACCGGCATATGGGGGCACTTCTTATTTCCCCCCATCCCCTTATCAACAACCATACCCTGTTGCTATACCTCCACTCATTAGTGGACCACCACCGGCACCTCCCATACATCCACCTCTTCCCACAACCAGTGGTACCCCCTCAACGTCAGCTTATAGTACTAGTGAAAGCACTGCACCTTCCTATGTACCCTATGGAGCGGTACCCCCACAGAATCCCTACTTTCCCTTTCCTGGTCCTCCACAACCCATGGCTCCCCCACATCCTCATGCGGGGGTAAACTTTGTTCAACCCTCTGCTGCTCAACAATACCAAAATTTTGAACAGTTGAACACAGCCAACCCAACTCACCCTTCGAACAATGCCAAGAAGAAAGGAAGGAATAGGAATAACAACAATCCTGGTCAAAGTGGGAATCAACCCCCACAACATCCACCCACTGGGGGCAACCCGAACCAAGAGAACCAAAACCCCCAGTGGGGCAATAACAACAAACACCAAGGGCAGAATAATGTTAAAACCATCCACCCTTGTGATCTTTGTGGCATGTTCGGTCATTACACTCACCATTGCCCCCAGATCGTTGATTTCAAAAGGTTGAAAGACTCTGGGAGCCTTCCCCCCTCCCCAGCGCAACCTGCCCCTCAGCAGGCACAACAACAATACACGCAACAACCCCCTCCCGCCGTACTGCAAAATCCTATCCCACAACAAGGTGTGATAAACACCCAACAGGACACGCAACATGCCCCACCTCAGGTGGGCCAATACCATAATCCCAACAATCCAGTAGAGCGAACAATTCTCCTCACCAGTGAGGAAGAAATTCTTCTGCAAACACGCAATCGTCAGTATCCGACACCAGCTGAGTCTACTTCTATCTCTCCAAAGATAAACCCTACACTGACGGGACCCCCATTGATGATCCCTCACCCTTATGCCAAACCACCATTACGCATCCCTTGCATCCCCTTGCTCAGGAATGTTCACAATCCACAGGCTAGGGTAGCACATAACTACAGCTTGGTAGACGACTTAGCACAATCCCCGGCTGCCATGTCAGTTTTGGAAGTCCTCCAGACATGTCCTACTCATCGGAAATCACTACTTTCCGCCTTGGGGGTAGTCGATCATGCCGATATTCGACTCATCACTTTTGACCTTGATAGTTGCGAACCTCGTCTTCCCGCCACGGTCGCTATTCAAGTACCAGTAAAAATACGGAACATCATCGTCCATCGGTGTATCATCGATGAAGAAGCATCTACATGCATCATGTCCAAAACAGTATGGCAGAAACTTGGTTCCCCGGAACTCATACCATCCGCCATCACATTACGAGCTTATGATGGACAACCATCATCTCCTGAAGGGCTCTTCCAAAACGTCCCTGTGGAACTCGGGGGAAAGACTATCCTCATTGACATTGAAGTTATCGATGCTCAACTCGATTACAATATCTTGTTTGGACATAGCTACATGTATGCTATGAAGGCAGTGGCATCATCCATCTTTCGGACAATCATGTTCCCCCACAATGGAAAGATTGTGACCATTGACCAAGTCTTGCATTACGAGCCTAACCCATCTGTCAATCTCGATAACATTCTTCCTCTCATTCACACCAACAAAGACGCATATCCACTGGTCGAGATGGGTCCTGGTATTTTCAAAGATCCATCCTTGTTAGGGACGTACCATGGAGCACCACCACTCCTTCCCCCTAATCATGTATGCGTCGTATCCTCTAACGGAACTCACACGGAGGATGCTCATCCTCCTCAGGAGGCTTCAGTCATTCCTGACGTCTTAACAGTTGCAGCATCACTCCCACAAGAGCCTCCTACGAACTTGTCGACCCCCACAGTCCACGAATCCACACCCCCTCAGGGGCCTAGTCCCATTTGGGAGACAGTTCCCCAACCCCTCACTCAAATTCCCTTATTTTACCCTCCACCTGGTATAGAAGCTTTCCAGGTAGCCGCAATTCTCACACTACCCAATATGGTGTTAGAAATCCCAGTGTGGTATTTACATCCACCTGAGATGGTCCCTCACCCACAAGAAGGCCTCCCCATGACGATTCCTGTCCTCAACCCCACTCCCCCCATACTCCCTAACCCCCCTACTACAGATGGGGGTAGGAGAAAGAAGAAGGAGCCCATAGCTCCACTTCCTCCACGCATCGCACCACCTTGCGCACTATGTGAGAAAGAGGGTCACCAAACCAACAACTGCCCATCACTACCAGAATTATGGAATTTAATTCCAATCAATCCAACCCCCACCACACCCATCACTACTGTTAGTCCTACTTCTACCACCCCACCTTCCAGTAGTAAAGGGTTGAGGACCAAATTCACGTGTGCTATCTGTTCCGAGTATGTCCATTACACTCATCATTGCCCAGCACTACCATGTTTCCGGCAGACATTAGCTGTTGTACGCTAGAACTTTCAGAACGACCCACGCCCTGCTACGTCCTCCACAACAAATATCACTGACATTCGCTATGTCACCACTTCAGTCAATGAACGCATGAGATGCCCTTGCTCTCTTTGCGATTCATTGGCTCATTTTACATACCAGTGTCCTATGATCTTGGAATATAGGCAACGTCAATTGGCCCTGCTTCACCAACCCACAAAAATGGTCATTGACATTACTTCAACACTGGTGGATCTTCACATCATTTATCCCAAGCCCGAGGCACTCCCTACGCCTCCATGGTTCTTAGATGACGTCTCTGAGGATTTACCCCGCAACCCCCCCAACTCTCCGGCTCATTCCCCTCCGGAGACTCTCCATCCTACCACCACGAGCACCCCTCAGTACCTCAATATATGGTTTATGTCAAGTGAACCTGCACCATCTCCTAGAATTACCCCCTCTATTTCTTCAGCAGGGGGAAACCACACTGTCACTGAGATCACTCCTCACGATCCATTATATTCCCATCGTTTCCAATGCGACGAAGAAATACTGGAAGAGCTACATCGCCCATACTCTCCCTGGGACGCACTACATCATTGTGCACTCTTCCTTCCACAGGACACCTTCATGCCTCCTAGTCAAAACCCTATTTACGCGGTCGAAACCAAAGATTTTATCCCACTCGGGCTGATCGATTGGTTCAACAATCCCATTCCTGCCCCTGATGCTTTTGAAGAAGGTAATCTGGCCAACATTTCCCCCACCATCAAAATCGACATTTCCATTAAAGATGGCATCGTCGAAGAAATCATCATTGGAGCTGCTTGCACTCCTCGGGAAATCGCAGCATATAAAGCCCTCTTCCAAGAATATAGGGATATCTTTGCCTGGTCATACACAGAGATGCCTGGCCTAGACTCATCTCTTGTCGAACATTGCATCGACACCTGGCCTGACATCACACCAGTTCGCCAGAAACAGTGACTGCTACACCCAGCCAAATCTGCGGCTATCAAAGCCAAAATCAAAAAATTACGTATGGCCGGCTTTATTTACCCCATCGCTTACACTTCATGGGTTTCCAACCCTGTACCCGTCGACAAAAAACAGGGCACCATTTGCGTCTGCATCGACTTTCATGATCTCAACAACGCATGTAGAAAAGACAATTTTCCAACGCCCTTTATCGATCAGATTATTCATGACTGTGCCAACCACGAGGCTCTCTCCTT
>JASDQU010736719.1:176316-190764 GCA_032191745.1 Picea mariana | reverse complement strand
ATGGTACAAGTTGATTACAGATTGGTGCATGGTTAATTCACTTGTTTATGGTACTGGTTGATTACAGGTTGGTGCATGGTTGATGCACTTGTTTATGGTACAGGTTGATGCATGGTTGATGCATGGTTCAAATTTATTGGTACAGGTTTATAGCAGTATATCTCATAGTGATAGTGTGACAATGGTTCCATCATTCTACTTCTACTTCAGGGTGGCAAGATGGGGCAAGGACAGGTGGTTGTAGCCACATTCCAGTTGTAGCCGGAGAACATTGGGGGTTGTAGCCTCCTTCTGGTTGTAGCCAGAGATTTGGGGAGTTGGAGCTTCCCTCAGGTTGTAGCCTGAGAAACTAGGAGGTTGGAGCCTCCTTCCAGTTGCAGCTGGAAAACAAAGGAAGTTGGTGCTTCCAATGAATGTAATTCTTCAATACATATAAGAAAAAGCATTCCGTGGTTTTCTGCTGATTTGGGTTTCCACGTAAAACACTGGTGTACTATGCATGCGTGTGATTGTTTATGTATTACTGCTCATTATTGGATAATAATTCTACATTGATATAACATTTGAAGAAAAAGGATTATAATTCCGTTATTACTGATTCACCCCCCCTCTCAGTAATCTAACAAAAAGCTAATTGATCAAATACTTGAAAAGACGATCAAATAGCACCATGATGACTGACTTATTGCATTGAGGTAAGCCACCAATACAATCCATAGATATATCTCTCCAAATAACAGGTGGAATCAAAAGTGGTTGTAGTGTGCCAGGAGCTTTGAATGTTTCGCCCTTGTTGCACTGACAAACATCACATTCTGCCACAAAAGTGTGAACGTCCTATTTCATACCATCCTAGAAAAAAAAACATTTGACCCGGTCATATATTTTGGTAAACCCTGAGTTCCTAGATGTGGGTGTAACATGAAGCTCAGAAAGCACTGTGGATTTAAGTTGTGACTGTTTACTTAAATACAAACGACCTTTATAGCGAATCTCATCATTGTGCCAAGATTACTTGAGGGAAACTAGAGATTTGGCTTTCAATTATTGGATCATATGAAAACTTTTGGGATCTTGTAACCATTCCTAGTGAACAACTTAGAGATAATATGGTACAATGAAGAAGAGGGGAAAAAGGGACCCTTCATCATCATATTTTCTAGAAAGAGCGTCAACAACCACATTTTCTTTGCATTTCTTGTAAATTATCTCATAAACATATCCAAAGAGCTCAGTCACCCAGTTTTGTTGCTTCAGAAGGAAGGTCGTTGCTCAAGAAAATACTTGAGGCTTTGATGATCTGTCTTAATTTGGAATCGTTTCCCCAATAGATAAGGGAACCATATATCCAATGCATACATAATAGACAACATTTCCTTTTCATATATTGATTGGCCAAAATGCCACTCTGATAGTTGTTTGTTGGTAAAGGACAAAGGTCGGCCATCTTGTATAAGGGCTTCTCCAATTTCTCCGGAAGCATCATATTCCAAGACAAAGGTCTTTGTGAAACCAGGAAGGGCCAGGACTAGAGTGGTGTGCATAGCTTCCTTCAAGGTTTAAAGGACTGATCCACTACGAGAGTCCAAGTGAAAGAATTATTTTTAAGGAGAGAAGTGAGAGGTGCCACAATATTTCCATAATTCTTAACAAACTTGAGATAATATCCTGTTAAACCCCGAAAACCATGCAATATTTTGATAGTCTTGGGGTGAGGCCAATCCTGCATAGATTCAATCTTCTTATGATCAATCCTAACACTTGCCTTGCCAAAAATATGACCCAAGTACTCGACTTTCGAGGCTCCAAAATAACATTTAGATTGTTTGAGGAAAATTTGGTGTTGAGAGAGTAGATGTATAACTTGATCCACATGAGCAATATGGTATGTCCAGGTTTTACTATAGATGAGAATATCATCAAAGAAAACTAAGACAAAATGACGAAAAAAATGTTGGAAGACATGATTCATGAGGATTTGGAAAGTGGAGAGAGAATTACAAAAACCAAAGGGCATGACCAAAAAATCATAGTGGCCCTCATGAGTTTGAAATGCAATCTTAGGAATTCCTACTTCTTTCATACGTATCTGGTGGTAGCTAGAATGAAGATCAAGTTTAGTAAAGAACTGGGCACCACTCAATTCATCCAAGAGATCATCAATGACAAGAATGGGAATTTTGTATTTTATTGTGAGTTTGTTGAGGACACGGAAGTCATGACACATGCACAAAGAACATTCTTTCTTAAGTACCATGACCATAGGAGAAGAATAGGGTATCGTACTAGGATGGATAATGCCCGTAGTGAGAAATTCTTGAACAATTTTGTCAATTTCATTTTTCTGGGAAAAGGGATGACGATAGGGACGAACATTGGGAGGAAGGTTGTTGGGGATAAGGGGAATGGAATGATCATGAAAACCAAAAGAAGGAGGAAGGCCCCGGGGAGTGGAGAAAATATATTTATTCTTGGAGAGGATGGATTGGAGGTCAGGATGCATAGAGGGTGTCTCAACTGCTTGAATGGAATGGAGTTGAGCATACCAGAGTGACCATTCTTGAGGATATTTTCCATGCGATGGGAACTGATGATATTAGGAGAACCTAATGTGAGTCCTTGGAACTGACACTATTGTTCCTCCTATTGGAATTGCATGGATAATGCCTTAAACTCCATGAGAATGGGACCCAAAGTGTGTAACCATTCAACACCTAACACAATGTAACAATTGCCCATGTCAATGACAAACATATGAGATTTCAGGTGGTATTTTCCAATTCAAAGACGTGAATTTTCACAACTCCCACCACATTTCATGGACCCACCATTGGCTATCATGATTTGAAAATTATTGATGGAACAAATATAGCAATTGGTTTCCTGGGAAATATGACGATGAATAAAATTATGGGTGCTACCACTGTCAACAAGGATGATGACTTTCTGATGCTTAATATAGTCGATGAGCTTGATCATTTATGGATAAGATAATCCAGTGAGGGCATGCAAGGAAATGAGTGGGTCAACTTCAGGTGAGTCCCAGGCTCCTAGGTAGCATCTGGAAGTGATGGCTCTTCAACAAGGGGAACTACTACGTCTTCTTCAGTAACATCTTCTGAAATGGCCATAAAATTTTTTTGTTCCTTACACTTGTGCCCCAAAAAATATTTTTCATCAAAATTATAGCAAAGACCTTTGAGTTGGTGTTCAACCATTTCAACCGTAGTTAATTTCTGGACCTTGAGGGGAGTGGTAGGGGGGAAGGATTTATGGGTCGAAGGCGAGGAATAAAAGAGGGTTTTTTGTTCTGGAAAAAAAAACTTGTTGGGCCTCTTTGGCACACTTAGTATCTTCAAAACAAGTCTGAGGGAGAGCCATGAGAACTTGGGCTCCGATTTCATCCTTTAGGCCACTGATAAAACATTCCCGAAAGAATGAATGTGACATTCCCTTTGTGCGAAAGGACAAATACTCAAAAGAAGATATAAATTATTTCACTAGGCCTGGCTGTTTCAACTTGGTAAAATGAACGAGATAGTGGGTGTTAGTGTTAAAGAGTTCATAGATCTCAGAAACAAATTGGGTCCATGCAATATACCCCTGGCATGCATTTTTACGCCATTGCCACCATTTCCAGTGTTCAACATCCAAATAGAGAACATCATAGCGAAGTTTGTTCAACTCATTAGTAATGCCATGCAGATAAAAATAATGGTCCATTTGAGTGACCCAACTTGTGCGATCGAAGGAATAAAATTTATTGACCTCAACTCAGGAAAGATGGGGTCATGATGAAAGGAGTTGGATTGAAAATTTAGAGAATGAGAGGAATAAACACCATCTGGTCGGGCTAAGGAGGAAGGAACTAGGGTTAGGTTCAACAACTGGTTGACAACAGACTAGAGGGTGTTAAATTGATTCATGAATTTGGTATCCATGGGGCCAAATTGTTTCTGGACTTGGGTCTCAAATATTTCAATGCGGGAATTGGTAGAGCCAATATAAAATATCACTTTTTGGAGGGACTCCCTGGTTTGATTGATGGAAGCTTGCAGGTCTTGGTTGCGAGTGTTGGCCATTGGGATATGAGGAGTGCTGGTAAGGGAAAATGGGTGGGTGGAAACACAGAAAAAGGACTCAGAAGTGATAGGTACCAATACAATCAGGGAAAAAAGGGGAATATAATGGGAGAGGTGGAAAATAGGAATGTTGGGAAGGGATCAGGTCCACTAAAAATAAAGATTAAAAATTAAAGGTACAACCATGATTAGGGAGAAAAGGGGAATACAATGGGATAGGTACCAAATAAGTGTTCCAATGGGACCACTATACTTCTGTGGAGTGATACTCCGATATGAAGAATACTGTAGTGTTGAAATTCCCAAATTCTTAACAGGAAGAAACGTGTAGTAATTTTGCAACCAGAATGCAAGACGCAAAGTTGCATGACAATAGATATTGTCTGTTCTATTTATGTTTCTGTCCCAAGGGTTAGGGTATGTAGGGTGTCTGAAGATAAGGGTTTTCCATGTGTTATAGCTATCTGACATACGTGTGAGGTCCAATAGTAGTACTCGGCCCAATATCTTAGGGAACTAACTAAGGAGGCTAGACCTGTCCTTATCTGTACTACCCGACTACCCATGTACTAGAGAGTATCTTCCAAAGTGTTGTTCTCGGTGGAACTATAGAAGTCAGGAAACTGAACGGTTTATCTATGGAGGGATTCAATATATCTAGGCCGATCCATATACAGGTGCGGTCTGATGCACTACCACTTGAAGGGGTACCAACATGGGTTACAAGGGTGGAAAAAAATGTCCGCTTAAGTACCACTTGTAGTTCATGCATGTATGCTTCCCTGACCACATATTTATGTGTTGAATTATATATCTATGCAGATTTAAGATGATAGAATACGTCTCTACCCTGAAAAAAAATTAACCCACAATTTTCTGCCAAGGAAAGTGCTTTGATACCACTTGTAAGGTACCGAATCTATTAAAATAACTAAAAATAGAAATATTGCAGAGAATAACAATAGAACAACACAATAGATGAAACACAACACAAAAATAATACCTTTATTGATAGGAAGCAATGTTCACTTACCTCTTCGAGGGGGAAACCTCCAGCAGAGCAGAGCTCTATTACAATAATTCTCCAAGACAAAACTTCTCATACCCTCTAATCCTATTTATAGTACTAAATATATCTATCCCAAAAGAACAATCTAGAGGAAGATCCTTCTAGAAGTGGAAGCTTCTATTAGGTCTTCTTACATTTGACTTATTCTTCCTTATTTATAGGACTTATTAATATTGGCCTTTATTACATGGAAATATATTATTCTACCTATGTGAGGGGTTAGGGAGGTTAGGTCCCTAACATGTTTCGGGTTGTGTCTAGGACGTTGTGCCCCATTGAAGGACTTTGGCACTTGTGATAAAGATAAATGAGTCATATAGTGACTCAAAAACCTCAAACAATGGCTGCCACATCCTTGGAACCTTGGACGATGGACATATGGGCTTGTTTTTGGGCAGGTTGGTCATTATTCCACACACATGGGTTGAAATCCCACAGGTTGGGCAAAACATCCTAGAGATTTTGTGCACAGAGGATGAATGAAATTTCCTTTGGAGGCACCTTGACATCACATGACGATGATTTTGGATCCCTCTTGCACTAGGACATGCCCTTTGGAGGGCCATGATGTCACCTTATAGCTTTGACACCACCCTTGTATCCTTGACATCATTCTTGGAGGCTAGGGTTTTAATGGATCCAAAGGTTGCTTGATGTGGTATGGGTGAGAGGACACCCCCTTACCTGTGGCCTTTAAAGGCCCAAAAATTCACCTTGGAGGAATTAAATCACCCCCTAGGGCTTGACATCACCCTTCTAGGGTTTATTTCATGTATTTTTCATTTATGCACATTATAGAGGCAAATCAAAGGGGTTGACCCTCTTTATTTTTTAAAATTGTGGATAAAATTATGTTGCAAGGCCTCATATAAATAGAGGCCTTGCAATTTTCATTTTGGATCATAAATTTCCTCACACAAGAGGAATTGGGTCTGAAATTGTCTCCCTCTTGGGAATACTTGGTCTCTTTTACTCATGCGCTAGGCTTGGAGGAGCTATTTTTGGATGTGTCTTGGCTTGTTCTTGGTGGAAATTTCTGAAACTAGGGTTTGTTCTTGATTATTATTGGTGAAGTAAGTAAAATATTCAATGTCATTTCATGCATTGAACGTTTATGGTAAATTCTACTTGTTCATATTGAATATTATGATATTGTTTGCTTAAAACCCTAGGAGAGGAGCATAAGGTGTTTCTTCCTCTCTCTAGATCATTCCACCTATTTAATTGTTAAGAGAATATTGTCTAGAGTAGACTCCTAAATCCCTAAAGTTCTATCACTTTATGAGTCTTGTTCTAGAAACTTGTTGCTATATATTTCAAGAGTCGAAGGAAGAAGAAGAATTTGCTAGAGCCCAAAAGAGCTTGTTCTATAGAAAAATTCATCTTTTGAGAGTTGAAGCTTGAGGACCTAAAGTGTTAGCATCTCAAAATTCATCTCATCATCCTTAGGAAATTATTTCTCTAAGTTATATTGTCATTGTAAATGACTCCATAGCCCCAAAAGGCACTATTTTATTTAGTTTCTCTCTTGTGAAGGAATTGATCAAACAACTCTCAAACTTTACTTTCTAAGGATTTCACTAACCTTTTTCTAACCCTAACTGAGATTAATATACCAATTTAGTTGTTGATGTTGCAAATACTTTCTACAACCATCCTAACTGCTATAATTTTCTACATAACTGACTCTAATTGCTAGCTAACATACTTAGAAATTTCTTGGGATAAGAGTTGATTGATCTACTTGACAAATGCTAAGTTTTCACTGTATTTTCTTGCAAATATGAGTTAAATTTCCCATGTCTGTTACAAAATACTATTGGCTGTTATAAACCATCATCTTGCTACAATTTTACTTCAGCCATTATATATCTATGTTGTCTATTTTTTTTTGAGGTTATATTTCCTTTGCCTCAATCTTAGAGACAAACCTTTTGAATTAGGTAACCAGTGAGAGGGTGTTCCAATATTGACTACCTACTTGCTATCAGATCCCTTGAGGTTACTGGGGATTCCTCCCCTGGGTTGGATCTTTATCCATCCCTAAAATGTGGGGATTTCCTACTAAGGTGACAATGGTGGGTTATCTTGTAGTTACACGGATTCAAAGACTTGTGTTGGGGATTTGACATAAGTACAAATCTCACGATATCAAGGTTATTTGTAGATTTGGGTCATATGAGGGCCCAACCACAAAGTCTCAAGGGTCGATAGCCACAAAGTCAATGGTTGAATTGAAGTTTTGGTCAGGCCCTCCAATGACCCGAATCTACAATAGACATGCCACACTCATGCTCATGTAACTTGGAGATGATATAACATGGCTTGATTAAATGTCTATAACTTGGAGAATTGATCATTTTTCTTTACAAATCTTTTGTTTGTCTTCCCTCAATTCATTTATGATTTTCCACATATTTTCTTCACATTGTTTCTCGTATGATTCCTCAATGTTTCTTTTCCTCACATTATTGTCTGACAATTCCTCAATGTTTCTTTCCTTCAACCATATTTTTTTGAAAAGTTCTTAAAAAAATCACAAGGTATCTTATAAACCACCATTACTCTAATATTGAACTTATATTATTCCAGTTTTCCTTTTAAATACATAACCATTCTTTATGACTAATTACATTTTCATCTCAACTTTCTTTTAGTATTTCCATTGATTCTTGTCTTAAACATTTGGCATCTCATCAAAAACCCTAACTTATTATCCCAAATTAATCTCAATTATTTACCTACATATGCTCCTTTCTTTCCTCTTTCAAATGAATTTTGAATCACCTCAGTCAAACCTTCCAATAAAAAAACTATGACAATTTTGAGTTAACATGCATTGTTAAATACTTCTATGGGGACTACTCTATCTATTATATCTTTTAAATTTCTACTTGTAACAACCTAAAATGTTTGATCCCAAGCCATTGGTCTCACTCAATTTGGATTTTCCTAGAGAAAGTTATGTCCGATTTTCCAAACCCTATTTCTTTTATCCCTTATCAAAAGAGAAAGGTTGTACAAAAAATTAATCAACCAATTTACCCCTATTACACATCAAAATTCCTCACTTCAACAATGTTACATTCTCATTGTCGCAAGTGTCATAAGTGTCACACTTTTGTTGCAAGTGTCGTAAGTGTCACATTATATTTCCGTAAGTGTTTCATCATGAATGACACCATGAAAACACTTGATACAACCCCTAAAACATGTTAGAAGAAGAATCCCCTTCATCTGACAGTTGAAACAAATTTTTTTCTATGGGAATTTCTAATCTTGGCAACTTTTGGGAAGATCAACACTCCTCTACTCACATATAGGGAGTGTTAGAGCTCTTTGTCCATATCAAAGGGAGAATTGTAGCGCTCTTTTTCCCTTTCTAAGGGAGTGCCGAGTTGGTTGAGGAAATATTGGAAGAAATCCCATTTTCTTCTAAAGACAACTATGGATAGATTGAGTTGGTTTGGCTCGAATCTAACTCCTAGGATGCATCTAAGGGAGATATCACAACTATTGGAGACATATAATCAACTAATTCCAAATATATCCAAGGTGGTTGAGCCTCTCAAAGCCTATAAATGGAGGCATTCTCATGGTGAACAAGAGAGGAAAAAATCAACAAAGGATTGTTATTTTGATTGTGGATCTTTCGAGCAAGGGTTGGATGAGGAGGACTTGGAGAGGTTGTTGCAACATCATATAAAAATTGCAAGTTTCCTTTTGAAGTTATCATTAATATACTTGGCCTATTTCCTTATAGTATGTGTTTTCATGTGCTTGTCTATGCTTGTCTTAATATTCATAGATCGATTGATTTTGTCTAATCCATTAGACTAGGAGATAGTCATTTGTGTCTTGTTGTCCATTGCAAGTACTGTTTATAACTCATGTATTGGAGCAGATTGGACAAACGTCGAAAGTGAGGTACATCATACTTTCCTTCCTTCTCTCTTTTTCGATGGATAAAATGAATCTATAAGAATGGTAGTGTCCAAAGGTAGTTTTCTGTCTTGGTAGAGGGGCCTGTATTCCAAGGGAAAGTTCACATGTCCACAGGGGAATATTTTCATAACAATAATTGGAGACTCCAATGGGGATCGAATTTTCAGTTTGTTCTTTCCTTGGTTCATCCATGAAATTTGCCTATCCTTAGATCCCATTTTCTGATTTAATATGTCCTTACATATTTTTGTCTTTGCTAAGTTGTCTCACAGAGCCTCTTACTGAATTTCCTTGAGTTTATGATATTTTTAAGTTTTTCTTAAATTTTCCTCAGGACTAACACCCTTCTACAGGTTAAGTCAGAGTGTTGTTTCTTAATCAAAGTCCCCCCAGAGTTTACCATGGATCGCTACAACGCTCTGGTTCTTTGGTTACCAGAGCACCGATTTTTCTTCCTTTGAAAAATTGCAGACTTTCTTGCTTGCTGGGCATAGTCCTTAGATCTTTTTCTCGGACTCATATTTTCTTCTTTCATATCTTGCCCTCTATTTGACTCAAATTTTCTACCTTTCATTATTTTAGTCTTTATTGAGTTTGTGTTTTCTTTCCTTATTTCCAAATCAACCATTCTCTCTCAAAGTTGGTTTCTTTTTGCTGCTCTTCTCGATTATCTGATTGATTGGAAGTTTTCATAAGGAAGGTAATTGATTACAGTATTGTTTTCCTTATCTTTGATCCCTTACTCAATTCATGAAGACTATAAAGAGTGACTTTTGGTTTCTTAGTGTTTTTCCTTTGAGTGATTAGTTTGGTAGTTGTTCTTCTTTTGGTCTCTTGTTTACTGTTGAGAGTGTCTTTGTTGTGTACTTTTGATTCTTCTTTTTTCAAACCACTATAGTGAACCTTTTTCATTATTGAAGAAAGCACGAAGCATTAGATCAAAATTTTAGTTTTCATTCACAATCAAACAAAGAAATACTTGTATGCATTGGTTTTTGATATTAAAAGGGTCCTATTTATAATTTGGCAATTGTTTGAACTCTTGTTGAGTACAAAATAGTATAAAATTTTGCATTCTTGAGTGCCTATTAGTGACAAAAGAAAATAAACCCTTCTCCTTCCCATATCTAGAAGTTCGTTGAAAATAAAGTTTGCGTATCATTCTTTTTACCTTTTTCGGAGTCGAGTCTCAAACATCATCAATTTCACTACCATTCACCCTTGTGTAACGAACAACCATAAAAATGAACGCTAATTAAAATCAAACTAGAAAATTTTATTTTTGGATCTTTACACCAACAATAGACTAGGACTAGAGCTTTGGAATAGGATGTGAGAATAACTCTTCAAAGCATTAAAGATAAACGCAGAATATTGTGACAATGAGAGTAAATATAACCTTTGTATAAGTATAGCTGGGATCCCCCTCTCACACAGGGGTTAAACACGAGGTCACATGTGGGAGAGAAACACAGATTATCCCTCCGAGGCTCAACCAATCATAGTAGTATGATCATATATTGGGGGTTTTCTTGAGGATCAATTGTTTTCATTTAGTTTCAGAGCTTAGTGAATTCTGAATTCATTCAGGTTCCTCTAGAGTTTACCGATCCATTTTCCTCAATTCTCTTGAATAATTTCAGACTTGATATCCTACCTATACGTTCGGACTCGACTGTCGACTGTACCCACCCAGAGGATGACTATGAATTGGTATCCTTAGTGGCCATAATATTTATATTCCTTACATGAGGTGACGGTGAAGGGAATCCTTTGTTGCAACTGGATCAAATGTTGGTCAAACTCACTCAGGCTCCTTGGAGGGTAACCCATGGGTAAAACCATGAGGGAACTTGCACCAAGGTGTAAGTCTGTTCAATAGGATACCAATGTAACTAGCCCACTTGTTCATATCCTAGCCCTTCTCAATTTGATCACATGATGTTTTATTTCATCACCAACTAGTACGTTCATTGAGAGAAGGCATTGTTTTTCTTGTTGGTTTACTATATCTTTTAGTGAGTGTTGTTTGTTTACCTTAGTTGTCCTTAAAAATTGGTACTGTGGCAGATAAAGGTCTTTGTATATCATGTATGATGCAAGGGTTTCCTCCATAAGGATACAAACCCTTACCTCCTAACTCACTGGAATATGCTTACCATGAAGAGGTTGGAAACCATTTAGACACTGGGAGTGCTGCTACTTCTTTGCTAGCAAATCCTGAGAGAGATTTAGTTACGATTCAGGAAGGTTCCACCCTTCCTGCAAATCTAGATTTGGAAATTCCTCATGATCCACTCCTTTTTCGAGTGGACTCCTTAGGTAACATTGTAGTAGAATATTACCCTAGCCTACCATTAAGGCCATATAATCAACTAGATATGGAACCAATACAACCTACTTTTAATGAAGAATACACTACCCCTGTCCGTTCCACTAAAATGGTAGATCCACAACAAACTCGTGTTTGTTCCATATGGAGAATTCCATCAGGTCAGGATCTTTATGAAAAATTTAATTTCAACAAACCACTCTTTGACTCTCCACATGCATCTACCATTGCCAGTGCAAATGTAGGACCATCAGGACATCCTATTGACCATCCCATAAATAAAACAATCAATCTCGCTACATCTTCTAGACAAGTTAAAAGTGAAACATGAGTCGTGTTACCTAGTCATTTGAAAAGTACCCTGATGGTTACGCCTACCATACCTCTTCAAGAAACAACTTCATATATTCCAAAAAAACTTGTTGGGACACCTTTACATCAAAATATGAAAAACCCTTCCACACAACAAAACCCAACTATAGGGAAAAACCCTACTAGGGAGAAACCTTCCTTTGACACACAAATTCCGACTGGGGGGCAACCCCCTTCTACTAGTCAAATACCAGTTTCTACCCAACAGATGGCAGGGGGGAAATTTCAACCTTCATTTATCGAGAACCCTCCACAATCCTGGGGACCATCCAATGGAGGACTATTTCATCAACCACATCATGGAGGGCCATCAAATATCAAACAACAAGGAGGAATACTAAATCCTAATCCTTCTGTATTACATTATAGAAAAACCTTCCCAAGGGTCCCGAATCCCACTTGGGGTCCTCAAGGCCAACCATATTTTCCTCCCCAAGGGAAAATTCCTTACCCTCCTCAAGGGAAAACTGGTTATCCGCCTCAAACTAGTCAAGCGAACTATCCTCCCCTGGGTTACACTGGTTATCCTACCCAGGGATAAATAGGTTTCCCCTCTCCTTTTATGCAAATTCCTCAACAAATGAATCCTAATTTTGTTGGTCAACATCAACAACATATGGCCGGAGGTAAAATCATGAAGATGGGTAACACTTTTGCTTGTTTTATGACAATTGTTTTTTAATTTTAACAGGTTCTTCAACTTCCGGTAAACAATTTTTTTTTTTTTTTTATTTAGAATTTTACTTTACTGTAAAAATAAAACTTGTGAAGAATTTTGTTAGCTTTCTACTGAATATTTTTCAAATTTTTTTTATTGAGATTTGATATGTCAATTTGGCAATTGTTTCACAGTATGTTCCTTAAAAATGAAGGGAAATATAATGAGTTATTTTTTCCCACAACAATGTATCCATTATTAAACTTTTGTTTTTTACAAACGTAATATACTGCAACAATCTACAGAGACTCTATTTTGTGATGACTATAGCTTTGAATCTAATGAATGAATATTATAATTTCTAGAAATTTTTGAAGTTGACCAATCTGAAAAAGTTACAGATTTTAGACACGTGTTTTCCCCCACCATGTATCTATCTTAATTTTTACTTGAAAGAAAAATCTAAAAACACCCTTTTGAAGAGATCAGTTTAAGGATTATGAATATAAATTTTCCATAATTTTCCATTGTGTATTTTTAGAGATATGGATTTTTCATTTCACCGAATCATAATCTCACCTAAAAATATTATGCAGTGTTTTTTTTATAAAATTAAATAAAATTAGATAAAAATAATGAAAATGAAAACAAATGATACCCAATGAAAGTAGATTCAATTTTAAAAATGTTGGTATCAATTCTAAAATTAAATTATGATTATTTGTAGGAGTCTGCTACCTCCAAAGATGAATTAAGATAGAGAGAATTTGCAGTTTCGTGCAAACAGTCCCATTTTCAGGTTTTTGGCCGAAACCTAGTTTTTAACGGAATCCATTAAAAATAAACGTTTCGATCGAACAGTCTCGAAATATGCTTACCACAGGAAAATAGTTCATCCAAAAAACATTGTACACAAATTTCGAGGGCGTCGTTAAATTTGACGTGCAAATTTTCGACCGAAAAAATTCCTAGCAACATTTTTTCGGCCGAAAAATTGCCGCTAGGAATTTTGGAGACCCGATTGGCACGAAAGTGTTACCCATATTCATGATTTTACCCAGGACCTAGTGGGTACAACTATCCACCACAACCAATTTACAATCCTACTGGTGTTCCTATGACACACTAGTATCATCCTCAAGTCAATTGACAATTACCATTCTTATCCACTCTAGATCTACCAGATCTATCCATATTAACCAACGATCCGTCCAGTCATTCCTGCCAAATTACCTTATGATATTCTAAAACTTGATGCAAACCTGGTGAAGAACCTAATAGCCATGTTCATCTCTGGTGTTCATCAAATTCACTAATGGATGGTTCTATCTGGTCACGTATTTTCCAATGTACACTTATGGGTTCAACAACTAAATGGTACATTGAGATACAATGCAAAACTTTTCAAGATTTTAATTCACTTGCCATGGATTTTCTCACTCACTTCAAATTACTTATCCATTATGAAATTGACACATAACTCTTGACCTCCCTTCGTCATACCAACTCCATACATATTTATGATCATATTCATGAATGGAGATGACGATAACGGTTGATCAAAGAAACCATTCCTGACCAATTGTTGGCTGAATGGTTCACCAAATATCTTTTACCTCCTATTTCTCGTGACGTAGCCATGGGTGGTGTTGTTACATAAAAGGAAGCCATTTCTCATGCCCAGTATCTGGATTTGGTTTATTCCCAATCCGATACCTTGTATGAATTTATTCCAAACACTCTCCATCCATAAACTAACCCCTCAAAACCATCCTCCACCACTCACGCATATGGAGTTATTGTTTCCGTAAAAACCCAGTCCAGTTCACAGTCGATCGACACGACCAATCGTTTAGTCGCTTCCCCAACTATTGTGTCGAATCCACTCTCATCAAACTCCACCCTGAATAAAGTATCTGAAGTGAATGCAGTTCAATCTGCTTCTCTGCAACAATCATGGGGAAAAAATAAAACTATGAATAAACCTAAG
>JASDQU010736719.1:138762-163175 GCA_032191745.1 Picea mariana | reverse complement strand
TATTACCTCTATTCCCAATGTACTAGGCTCAATATGTTGGTATAGTATTCTTTCTTGTCCTCCAACTCAACTACTCTTTTCTTCAGGGAAATATTCTACAATTCCTGCTACTACACTTAAACTCTCTTTAATCTATGTAGAGGATTGGTTCAACTTGATTGCATCAGTATCAGTCAAACCTACAACATAAATATGTTTTACCTCTATCTTGAAGTCAATAGCTTTCACTTGCCCCTTGAAGCCCTTTCAGCTACATTAATAGTCAATTTTTGTTCCTTTCTAAGAAAGTCAAATGTTGCATGTGTACCATCCACCTTTTCAATTTACTTGTTGAGATGGACTATATTTGTTGTAGTAACAAGTCCCTCTATGCAATAGCTTGTTGAATCCAATCTTCTGCCTTTGGATCCTCGTCATATTTTTCCTGTGCTTTCTCAATAAGTGCCAAAAAACCAATTTCTTGTGCATTTTTTATCAACAATCAAACCTTGATGGTTTAATTATATCTAGGGCTTTCTAATAAACCTTCCTGTGTTGCTTGAAAGGAAATTTATTCTACTTTTTCTTCTCGTTCTTCACCATTTTACTATGTTTCTCTTCTTCTTCCCCTTTCTTTGTTGATGTTTTTCACTTTTGAGGTTTTTAAATCTTTTTCCCATCTTCGTTCTCAAGAGTTCTTTATTGTCAAATTTTTGCGTCGATTAGTTTGTTAAGAATATTGTAATTTTTACATGTGGCCATAGACATCTCATATTGTGTTATTAATGCATGTTGTTAAGAATTAATTATGGCTAAAGCCACCATTTAGTACACACTAGGTTATGTATAAATACACAAATCAAACCTTGTTTGTAATATCATATTGTGTGACCATTCTTTAGCCTATGAGCATCATTCTTTTATACAAGTGATTATACATTTTTAGAGGGCTCTAGCGTACTTGTTTAATGTTTTTTTCTTCTTTAATTTTATAGGGTTTTGAGTTGTTTGTTTGGTTCCATTTGATGCCCGCATTCTATTGTGATCACAACATTGTTCTTCTAAGGAGTTTATTTTTCGATTCTTTGGGTATCGTTTCATCTACCATCCTACCAATCATTTGGGAAGCATAAGAAGCTTCCTTAACATGTTGTTTCTAAGGCATGAGAATCCTTCAGTGGAGGCTTAAATGAACACCCTTTCTCAAATCGATGGCCTCATGGGCTACAATCTACTACTTCACCTTCCTTTTCATCATCATCAAGATTTGGGCCATCCTAATTATTGTTTTCATTGTAATCATTATCTTCATTGTCTTTCTCGAGATATCATTTGAATTATTATTGAGATTACCAACATTAATGCTAGAAACAATCAACAATAGGCATAAGAGACTTCCCCTTGCATTACTCTACTTTACTCCTCCCAAAGTAACAAGTTACAAATTTTATATTCATATTTTTAATGGATAGTTGTCGAGGTAGTATGGTCACACTTTGTCCTCATGCACCTTAAAAATCATAGAATTCAAGGGGTTTTGCAAGTAGCAAAGTGAACTTGCCAAAAAATTTAGTAGTTATGTTCAGTTGCCCAGTGCTTTCTACTATCTGCTCTCCCAGTGAGATAAGAAGTCAAAAGAAATGACATTTCTTGTGCTTGGACAACCAAATTATAGTTTCCCGGTCTATCTACAAAACTCTATGAGTACAAATCTATCTAGAATAAATTTTCACAATAAATAAGGATCTCCATCAAAACCATAGCATGTATGGCCCTTTCTAAAGAACAAATTACATTTTCTATGTAAAAAATATTTTTCCTCTTCAAACAATCTATTTGGATAAGTCCACTTCAATCACATGTAGACCCCAAATACAAACTGCCTGTTATCCCCCACTTTCAAGGATAAATAGTATATTATGTCTTGAGGCCCACATGTCCTAGACATGGAGTACCGAGAGCCATATCGACTTGAGAATGGCCCTGGAGGGCCCATATTTTCTCCCTTCCAAGGTCTCCACTTTGTTAGCAACAACAAAAACATCCATCACCTTCGGCTTGGTCCTACATCAGAGATGGTTCTTTCTCCATGAGGTAATGAGTCCAGGTATCATGGTATGTGTCACTCTGATCCTCAAAACCTTTGAATATGTGCATTTGATTCCTTTTTTTCTAACGGGTGCTTGGATCTTATGCTTGTCCACTTGACCATGTCTGGGGGGAATGATAGGATGCCATAGCAGGCTTATATCCATAGGTTTTGAGTTGCCACTGGGGGGATTTATGAAAATCCATAGTTCGTTCCCGTCATGCATGCCATTTTCCACCTTATTTCCCACTGACCCATCCCATTACAATGGTTTGGGCATAGAGTTGGACAATCATTTAGGGGTTGTACCTTACCTTGTTGGAAGAATGTGATAAAGGGCCTGGGGGGTAAAAGAAGCTGATAATAAAATCCTAATAATAAAACCTCGAGATGCTTCACCCAGGGATCCCTGAGAAAGAAATAAAAGGCTTCTCAGCAAGAAACAAAGGGACCCCTAGAAAAATAAATCAAGATATAGTTGAGGGATGGGGGGTCTCATCACAAGCTAGCTCATTAAGTCCATGGGTGCCTAACGGTATGACACTACCAGCATCTAGTCACCACACCAGGGTAGTGGCGTTTGGTTGCATAGCCAAAAGAAAGGGGGTCTCATCATGAGCCATCCTTCTCATTTCCATGAAAGTACTTGTGGGTAACCTTTCCACCTCTGGTCACCAAGTGAGGGCAGTGTCCCTTGACTAGATCCTTGAAATAAAAAGCAATAAAAGTATAAAAACAATAAAGAAAAGACCTGGTTAGAGGATAGGGGGTCTCATCATGAGCTATCCTATTAGGTCCATGAGCATCTAGTTGTATGACACTACCAACATTTGGCCACCATGCCAGGGTAGTGGCTCTTGGTGGCATAGCCAAGAGAAAGGGTGTCTCATCACGAGCCATCCTTTCATTTTCATGAAATACTTGTGGCTAACATTTCCACCACTGGTCACCAAGCCAGGGAAGTGTCCTTTGACTAGCATCTTGGAAGAAAAAGAATGAAGATAAAAGGCATGAATAGTCTTGGAAACATTGCATCCATGACAGGTACAACTTACCCTCCACAGAGGCACCCACCAGTAAGCCATCCTTGCTATCACTGCACCTTTTTCCCAGGCATCCACATCCACCTCACCTACTTGCATGACTTGGATTTGATCCTTTCAAGGAATAACCCTTTTCCAGTAGACTCTATCCCAATAGGACGTCTGGTCACTTTCCTCAAACTTGTATTGTAGACTTGTATAATGTCTTTGAGCACTAGACTAGGGTAAAGGGTTTTTATGCACATGTTTAATAAACATTGATGATTATATGTGATTGGCATTGTTATGATCCTTGTGAATTATGACCCCATGGAGGGCATAGTTATTGATGTGAAGGATCATGCCCAATAGACATGTACCATGTTGGACAGGTACACATGGGAGATGATCATTTTGGACCTCCATGGGGATGAAGATCCCATCAAATGGATGTTTAGACCCCAACAGGGGGCAGACACAGGGCAGAGCATTTTTACCAGGGAAGAGCAGAGGAATCCGCCAGAGGCAACTAAGTAGAGCTATACCTAGAGGGGTTGGGCCCTCTTCATAGGAACGTTGACCTTAGAAGGCCCAAAAAGTCTCCCAAAATGCCCATGACATCACCCAGTAGTATAGAAATTTTGGGGGGAAGCTTTGGCAGTTTTGGCATGTGTGGCATCTTGGAGAAGCCCAAGGAGGGCTAAGGTTTTGCTCCAAGAGGCTACATTTTCCCTAGAAGGGGATAACAATCACCCTATAAAGGGGATGGCATCTCTCTATTGATTGATTAGGGTTTTAATTTAATCATTTAATGTAAAACAATATGATTTTGATATTTTGGCCTTCTCGACGTTTTAATGACCAAAACTGTAATTTAGGTCATTGGTATGCTATATATTGAGGGTTTTTACCTTCATATTTTTATGATATCTGACTCATTCATTAGTGAGGTCTGAAATTTGCGTCCTTATTAGGGTTATTGGACGAAATATTGAAGCGCATTTGTTGAAGGAAGATTTTACTTGGCTTTTTTGGCATTTCTCTTGGTGGAAGGTGTTACAACTAGGGTTTTTCTACATGGTTTCTTGGTTTATGTAAGTGAATTTCTGCAAACACTTCTTGATTGAATGGTGTTATCACCAAAATGTTTTCCACAAATGGTTACAGGAATCCAAAATATTCAAAACACTCATTAGTTGACTCATGGACCAAAAATGCATCTCCAAAAGGTCCAAAACTATACAACCAGCAATAAAATCAGCATGCACAAAAAATACACAAGGTGCACGCGCATGTGTGACAGTCGGATAACGTCAGAAAAGCACATATGCACCCAATGCGTGACTATGGATGCAAAAATCCACGCACACCTCAAAACAAAACATTTATGATATTGGTCAGCCTTCCACCCACTTCTAGTTCAGCTTCCAACTCGATTTGACATCCAAATCTCAGCTAAATCTAACTGGGGGGCTAGTCAAAGACATAAAGGGCCCCTTATTCATACTAAGAACTGGTTGCATAATACCTCAAATCTATGTTATAAAAGGAAGCCATGGCTGCACTATATTTTCAAGGAATTCATTTGTATTGTTATGTTGTTGATATTCTCTTGGAAGATCCTCTGTCCTTATCAAGAGCATGCTAGCACCATTTCAGTTTTCCATTCATATCACCTCTAGATTGGATGTGCTTTGGATTCTCTTCACCATTTCATTTTAGTTCCTTACTTGTAAGAACAGATCAATATTTGGGGGTCCAAGAGCCCTCCCTTAGAGGAAGAGGGGACCCAAAGCCTCCCTTTCTCTTTGGTGTTTTCTTTCCACTAATACAATCCTTTCCAGTGGTGGCATGAGTCTTGTTTATTTCTTGTTCTAATGTCCTTATGCACTCTAGTTTAATTTCTTTTATCGTTCTTAGTTTAATTCTTTGCTTATCTTTTATGATTTATACTTCTAACTCTTTCATCTACTGTTGTCTTGCCTAGCGGACCCAATTGGGCTTGTAAGCACCCTTATTTTGCTCATTTAGGTGACAAAAGAGGTGCAACAGATTGGCAACTCCACTGGGGAAAGGTATCAATTTTCTACCCCATTTGGGTTATTTTAGCTCTTCTTTTTGTTTCTTTAACTTGCAGGGACCATAACTAGCCCAAGCCGACCTGCAAAAAGCCAAGTTCAAAGCTGAGCAAAGAGAATTTCATCCGAAAGTTTCTTCACGGTCGTGTAACAGATAGTGCACGCATGTTTTAACCCACACATGCGTCTTCAGTGCACGTGTGCCAAAACCACTGTATTTATCATTGCCTTCTCCACACCTACGCCCATAAGTTACTTTCAGTTCATGCATTGGTGCTCATAGTGCCTCTGTCTATTCTGAGGCCCGCACACCTATGCATAAAAACACACATTGTAAGATTTTTGTGATCCGTGGAATGCCCATAGCCTTCTTAAAATCGAATCCATGCACATTGTAATCTACACCACACTTATATTCCCTCTCCATATAAAGGGATTAGTCAAAACATAGGCACTTACGGGGTTAAAATCATTATTTCCTCTTTTACTTTCATTTTTCCACGTGGATGGCTTGCTTTGACTAAGAGTATAAGTTGGAATCATTTTTTAAATTACATATAAAAATTGCATTGGGACCAGAAATTGGATATCAATCATTGAGTATACTCTTCTCTCACACCCCAAAGCGATCTTGAGAATCAGAAAGAGATTGAGAAAAAAATTCATCTCCCTTAAAAAGAAAAAATCTTTAGGAGAGGACAATAGCCCCCTCAGGACTCCTCTTAGTTTATTTTTCGTACACATCTTAAGATTTTAATGGGCCCATACATGCTCACATGCTACAAATATAGGATAGTGATTGAAGTTTACTTTCTTAGATTAAATCACATTAGGGAGTTAAAGGAATAGTAAGGACCCACATGTCCACACACTAGTTTCCTAGGGACTTTAAAATTCCACAAGGTTGTACCAATGACATTTAGTTAATTAGGTAATCAAGACTTTTAAGGACCAAGCAAAGTCCACATGCAGCAAGGTGACACCTAATTTATTAAAAAGAAAAATTGCACATTTTCACCTATTCACACACAAAGTCACTACTCACTCACATAGTTTTCATCTCGAAATGTGGAGGTTGAAGTAAGTTTCCTCCAAAGGGATTCTGAAACACCCCACCCTTTTCTTGACGAAACTATCCACTCCCACTTAATTTCAACCGGCTCACGCCCCAATCTCTCAAACAACCACATCTAAAAATTTTCTAAAAACTCACTAAGTTTTCCTCCACAAGAGGTGCCAAAAGAATTTTTTTAGTCTAGGTAGGATTTTGGGGATAGGCATCCAAATAACTCCCCATTATCTAGTTCTCACATCTTCAAACAATAGAAGTTGTCAAATAGGGAACTTTAAATCCTCCAAGTCAAGTGTTCCTACACCATAAGGTAGGGAGATACCCATGAAGGGTTGAAGGCCGAGGTCTAGTTGTTCTGTGTGCCCCCCCTTGAGGCACCCACCTCTTAGACGAGATCCAGCCCATGACCCATCTCTTAGGCCAAAAATCTAAATGTCACACTTTGACCGAGGTACCTAGTGACCAAATTTTAGGACATATACCCAGGTGGAAATTGTGGGCTGCAATTGCACCTTGATCAGATTTTGTGTGGCTATTAGGAAATATCACCAGCTCTTTCGAGATATACACCCTCTACCCATCATTATAACTAATTACTTCATCCTTCACTAGTTCCTCTTTCGGTGGCTTCAGACCCCACTATTGAGTGCTATTGGAAGTTCTAGTGATGTTTGAGAGGAATGGCGTTACGTCTTTTAGGACACGAGCACTTGTTTTCTTTGTTCTCCCACGTGAACAAAATCCACCTACCCACATGTATGCTTCTTTATCAATCAATTTATGTATGTTGTTCATTTGATTACATACGATTGTGAGATATATTGTGAAGGTCCAAGTTAGACAAAGTCTCTTATTCATTAATTACTCTCATCACCATTTTCATACATCAACTTTTCTTGTCAGACATCATAGGGGACCCACAGAATCCCTGTCATTTCAGATGCTTGCTAAATATCCCTCCCATTCTAGAGGGAGTTCCTAGTCTTTCCAACTCATCTGCCATACTTTCCCACACCCCTGTGAGTGCTACTATCTTGGGATCAACTTTGCTCGGTTCCACTTTTCTTGGGTCCACTTCCCAAGGTCAAACATCCCCACACTCTCCTTTACACGGAAGCGGGGGGGGAATTTCTTCTCAAGGGGGAAGTGCAAACCCACCTAATCCCCTTCAAGGGTCAGGTAAACAAAACACTCACACTATGGCCAGAACTAATCCTCCACCACCACCTTAGATTCCATACTTGGCTTCCCTCAACATACCGGATCTAACTAAACTCACCAATGATCCTATATTGCATGACTTCACATGGCCTTCAATGCCTACCAAAATGCCTTCAGACATCCCCAAGTTTGAAGGAAAAGTGGGAGACGATCTCGCCAACCATATCATTACCTTTTACTTATGGTTCTCTTCAAACGGCATCACAGACGATTCCATCCAATTGAGGTTATTTCAATGTACACTCACTGGCCCATTAGCCAAGTGGTATGTAGAATAAAAATTTGGGTCCCATGTGACCTTTGAATCCTTGGCCAAAGAATTCTTGACCTTCTTTCAACTTCCAATTCGTCATGATAATGGCCTCGAACTACTCTTGAAATTTAGACAAACCTCTGCCATGCACATCGCTGACCACATTCACGAATGGCATCAGCGACGTAGTCTCTGCAAAGCTGAAGCTACTCCACAACAATGTCTCAATTGGTTCCTCAAATCACTTGTTTCCCTCCTTGCCAAAGATGTGGCCACCACCTTCCCCCAGTCTGAAGAAGAATCCATTAGCAAGGCCCAACAGTTTGAACTCATTTACTCATATTCATGGTACTTGTATATGGTACTACTTGACGCCCCGAGACCCGTTCCATTCATCCAGGACAAACCTAGGATGTATCACTCAGCGGATGGATTAATTAGTACCACTACACACCACAATTCACATCCCCAAGAACCACCGATGTATGGAACACCTCAATATCCACCAGCATATGGCAGACCCCCTTATTATAATCCTCCCCCCTATCCACAACCATATCCCTTGACCTTCCCTCCCCACCACCGTGACAAACCAGGATCATCACCCATCGCCTCAGTCGCGGCTCTCACACACCAGGTGCGTCCAATAGCACTCTAGGGAAAAACATCGGTACCCTCTCCAAAAAACATGCCACCAAGATAGACCCAAAGGAAAACTCTCCTGAGTTAGCAGTATGACACATATCAAGTTTCCCTACCATCTTGGCATGGAGCATCAAGCCCCATGCAAAATGCTCGCCCGACAGTGCCCTATCCATAATCCTCAGCCAACTTCCACTGATCTGATGAGTCGCAAGAGACATGCAGACTCTCACAATCATCGATTTCATGCAACTATGTACAAGAGAATCCAACGCCCCAATACTAACCATAGATCTTGACATAAAGTTCTCCCCCGAACAATATCTCCAGGCTAAGACAACTAACTTCCCATCTCTGTGTACTACAGGCTCCGTCGGTAGTGGGGTTCCCTGAAAAGGGAGCCCAGTCAAAAAATATACATCCTCCACTGTAGTGAAGGCTAACTGCTTACTCCACACCATAAAGAAATGAAGGTTAGGACTCCACATCCAGATCAAAAATTGCAATAGATACTCCTGTTCCTGCACTAGCGAACACTCAAAAAACTTCAGTAGCCCACATGCTACCAAAGCATCTCGAACTATCAGCTCCTCATCCCTCACTGCCTCCCTCAAGAATGACTAGTCCCTCTCTCTCCAGTAAACTGGCATCGTCCAAATGATCACCTGCATCCACATATACAACACTCTATTAGCCATCATAACCCACAAAAACATCAAAATATCTTAAAAAAGATAAGTTTTTACACCCTCTAGTTTTGCCTGAAAGGTGTGGCTATTTTTACCCACAGGCGCGCACATATGCATGCCTGTTCATCCCCCAATCGCGCACTCATGCACGAATATTGGCCATACAGAGGCACATTCATGCACCTCTGTCACACATACAAGCACACATCATAGCACACATGTTCACTACACAATTGTGCACACATGCGTAGCTGTTAGGAATACAGACGTGCATGTATGTGTAGGAGTGCCTTGCATAGGAGCGCATGCCATGCACGCCTATTTTCCCCATTAGGGTGCCCTCATGCATGGATTTCCACATTACAGGCATGCACCCATGTGCACAAATTTTTTGATCGCCCACGCATTGGGGGGCCCACATCCACAAAACCCCCTGTATGACCCTTCGTACAAGCCTTGCCCAAAAACAAAAACCCTACTTCTATATAGGAGGATACGAAAACTAACCTAAAGCTCGTTGATCCTGAGTCGGTTGCCTCAATCTCCCAGAATCTCCAAATCTCCTCTAAAATTGCTTATCCACTCAATAAGATAGCAGGTACAAATGAGGTGGCTTTGTGGTCCTTACATCTATATATAGTCCATTTTGTCAAACTTCCTGACTCAATTATGGGAGCTCCGGGTGCCCATTTTTCGATCCGTCTTCAGCCATAGGATCAGGACCTAGTTACCTACATAATTCCATTCCCTGGGCCATTTTCCATCCTCAACACCCGGGGGACATTTTTTTTTTCATATTACGCTCATGTACACATGCTTACATTATTGAATAACTACTATGTGATCTTTCTCTTCAGATATTGCTCATGTCGGGTATTCGATTTTTATGTGTGTAGGTACTTTATCATCATACATCAACAGTATCCCTTCAGGTATATCATCGACACTGGCATGTAGTCACTCCCTCTGAATATCAAACTGCATCTCCCAGTCACACCCTCTGATATTTGCCTCTAGGATCCCTATATCCGGCTCTGCAGTACTGTAACCTCCACTGCATTTCGGTATTATCACCCGATAGCACTCTCCCCCACATGAGTTGTCCCATTCATAGTTCCCCTAGGCATTTTGACACTCATGTTGTTTTCACCCTTTAGGGATGGGAGTCCCAATAGTCTTACATAATGTTGATAAACAACCACATACTCCTTCTCCTCATTTTGCTAACCTACCCAAATGGACTCTCGGGTTAATTCATCATGGTTCTATTTTGACTGCAGCTCTGTGGTATCATTAACCATCCATTTCATCCACCGGCAGTTTTCCCCTCTACATATTATCCTCCATTTGTTTCCCCAATATAGAAACCCGCCTATGGGGCCCCAACCCTCCACTTATTTCCCAAGCAACTTGCGCCACCATAAGGCCAACCCATCTTACACCAAGGCACCCATTTTTGTATCTCCACAGTTATCCCCCCTTATTTTTTTATTCTTTTCATAATTGTACAAACCTTTTTTCTGCATTTTCATAGCTTTTTGTTGTGGCCTTTAGAGACATTCCTTTTCCCGGCAAATAAACCCTTGTCACCCTTGGTTGGGGAATTTTTTTTCACTGCCCGACATCAATGACATTATCCATAAACCTCAACTATCTTACAGCCCATACACCTTTTTTATCTCTTTGTTTATCCATTTTGTTATGTCTTTGGCACAGCTCACCCTCGTCTAGTCGTCCCCCTGATGCTAGATTCAGTTTTACGGTTGTTTCCACTTTGCATATCTCCCCAACCAAGAGCAGTCTTGAGTCTCACCGAATCTTGACTTCATCCATGTACCTCATCAGTTCCTGATCTCATCTAATGGATTTCAAAAATCCCTTTGCTTCTTGGTGTCGCCTATCCCTTTCTGTCGACATCAGCATGGTTTCTAGAAGGGTGACAGTATCTTGATTCTCATTACCTTTACAATGAGGAGTCTCGGACGACACAGGGAAAAGCACCATTTTTCTATGTTGTTGTTGACCCCCATAAAATTCGAATTCAATGATATCTCATGTTATGGTGGGTCTTACTTTGCGACTATTGCAATTGTTTTATATTAGCCGAAAACCTCTGAAATTTGATAAACTATCAATGTCTGCACATTATTGACACTTCTCACAGGTGTCCTTACCTTTTTCAGAGTTTCTTCACCATCAGAATTGTCCTCTGTTATTATCAAACCACCCTAGAGGGCACTGTAGTTATCTACATCCACAACACAGCTTCAGTAATTGTATTACATCTTTTTTTTTAGTTACATGACATGTGCATGGAGCATGCCCGCCTCGTTTGTAGACAATTTATTTTTTTCTCCCACACTTTGGGAAATTCTTGGTCCCACAAGTTCCCCTCTCCTTCCAATGGGTTTCTCTTGACACTCCCCATGAGAATATTTCTTACACAAGTACTCTAAGTAGAAGAAACATTGATGTATTTCGGCTATACGTATGCTCCTAACCTCACACATTAGGGGGCATCTATTATCATTGGAATTTCATCTACAAATGGTTACAGGAATCCAACATCTTCAAAACACTCATTAGTTCACTCATGGAACAAAAATGCATCTCCAAAAGGTCCAAAACTATACAACTAGCAATAAAATCAGCATGCATGAAAAATAAACAAGGTGCACGCGCACGTGCGACAGTCAGATAACATCGAAAAAGCGCACATGTGCCCAATGCACGAATGTGGACGCAAAAAGCCACGCACACCTCAAAATGGTGCATTTATGATATTGGTCGGCCTTCCACCCACTTTTGGTTCATCTTCCAAGTCGATTTGACATCCAAATATCGGCTAAATCCGACTGGGGGGTTAGTCAAAAGTCTAAATGTGCCCTAAAGGGCCCCTTATTCACACTAAGAACTGGTTGCATAATATCTCAAAGCTATGCTATAAAAGGAAGCCATGGGTGCACTATTTTTTCAAGGAATTCATTTGTATTGTTATGCTGCTGATATTCTCTTGGAGGATCCTCTGTCCTTATCAAGAGCATGCTATCACCATTTCAGTTAGCCATTCATATTACCTCTAGATTGGATGTGATTTGGATTCTCTTCACCATTTCATTTTAGTTCCTTACTTGTAAGAAGAGCTCAATATTTGGGGGTCCAAGAGCCCTCCCTTGGAGGAATATGGGACCTAAAGTATCCCTTTCTCTTTGGTGTTTTCTTTCCATTAATACAATCCTTTCCATTGGTGGCATGAGTCTTGTTTATTTATTGTTCTAATGTCCTTATGCACTCTAGTTTAATTTCTTTTATCGTTCTTAGTTTAATTCTTTGCTTATCTTTTATGCTTTATACTTCTAACTCTTTCCTCTACTGTTGTCTTGCCTAGCTAACCCAATTGTTCTTGTAAGCACCCTTATTTTTCTCATTTAGGTGACAAAATAGGTGCAACAATTGGTTTTAGTTCCATTTACTTTCATATGTGATTATATTTTGTTGAATCAAACCCTAGGTGACAAGCACTAGTTGATGTCCTTGTCTCATGTCCCCATCAAGATTTTTAGCCATTTGATTTTGTTGAAGAAGATAGAGCCTTCCCATTGCAACACTCTATCCTTCCTCTTAACCTGGCTGTTTTGTCCTTGTTGATTTAAGAAGGAGAAAAACGCACCAAGTCCTAGCTATTCTACACCTGGTGAGTCATTTTTCCCTAGGGTTTTCCTAGTGAAGCCTTGCCATAGCAACACATCACTTTCTAACCCTTTTGTCTTAGATCAATCATTATTCAAGCTAGTCATTTTTCCATTGAGATAAGGAAGGAGGAGAGAGCACTGAGGCCTAGGTTTTCTACACCAAAGTTAGCCTCTCTCCCTTAGGGTTTCATCTTTGAGGCCTTGCCATAGAAACACCTCAAATTTTAACTCTCTTGTCCTTAGTTTTACCATTTTCACTTAGTCCTTTAGCCTTTGTGTCCTCTCTTTGACTCAATATACCCTAGGAACGCACTGATCTAAGGCCTTGTGCCTTGAGTAACTTGGTCATAAAACAAACTTCCAATACTTTGAACAAACCCTAATGCTTACTAACCCTAACCTAGATTAACCCTACTAACTATATTTCTTCTGTCATATTTCTATGCATTAAACACCTTTGTGCAACTATCATTTTACTTTTAAAGCAATTGAATGGTTGGTTAAGGAATTATCTATGAAGTGTTGATTTTGTTACATTGAATGCCATGTTTCTTTAGCATTTATTGAGAAGTGTTATTGTAATCATTGCTATAGTTTAAACAATGATTTACTTCATCAATATTATTTCTCAATTGCTCATTATCAGAAAATTCATTGATTATATGAAGTGCTAACCACCAAGCAAGCTTGTGCATATAGTTTCTTGTTGCTTTGTCTCGGGCAGGTACTCTTGTTGGTTATTACTTCTTGTTACCTTTATTGGCTATAAGCCAGGACTTTCTGATCAGGTGGTGACTTGTGAGGGGGATTATTATCACTTATCCTTTCTAATAATTTTTGCCTTATCAAAACCCCAGGTCACCAGAGACATCTCCCCTCGGCCTTACCTCCCTAAATAGAAAGAAAATTCCCATCGAGATGACAGTGGGTGGGATTGGTTCAGTTATGCTATTTTGACCTCTTTTCATCAATCCATTATCTGAACTACAAACTGCACAATAACATTTTGGTGCCATTGCTGGGGAACACTGAGTCAATTCTCCTCAAGACGACACTTTTTAGTAAGCCTTGCCTCTAGAGTATTTATCTTACAAGATTACCTGGCAACTCCACTTAGGGTGTTTTCCCTTATCCTTTTGATAGTTTCAAGAAAATTATCTGGCGACTCCATTGATGACGAAGCCAACTATGACTTCACAATGGGACCCATGAAACTACAAGCCTTTAGAAATGATTAAAATCCTGGGATACCCTAGACAAATGCCCCCAAAGTATGAGAAATGGCTCCCTAGATTCACTAGTATTGATGGAAAAAGACCTGACTATCACATGAGAAATTTTTGGGATTTATTTCAGCACCACCCTATCAGTGATGATGTTGAGGACCTAGTAATGAAACTCTTCTCTGCCACTCTACATGGAAATGCTAAAAGATGGTATGATAATCTTCCAGCCACTAGCATCACATCTTTGAACCAGTTAGAAGAAACCTTTCTCATGAGTTGGGGCATGAAATTGGAAGATATCCAATTATTACTTAAAGGACTCAAATACATAAGACAAACAAAGGATGAGACTGTGAGGGATTTTGGGGTTAGGTTTCAAAAGTTACTACACCAGATTCTTGGAAGCCATTGTCCCAAAGAAAAGTACCTCTTGTATCTCCTTACCAATGCTCTCCTAGGGCATTTGAGCTTCCTCCTCAATAAAATGGGTCCAAAAACACTTACAGAATCTTATAACATGGCCACAAAAATTGAGGAAAATATCTCTTTGTTCAGGAAGGGACATCCCTCTACCCTGAATGCCTTTATTTTGGATAGATTACTTTCCCTTGAGATATTTACTGAAAATTCACAAGAAAGAAGGGAACAAGTTATCAATCAATAGAATGAAGACACAGTTGAGGAGATGGAACCTAAGCAAAATGATGAAGTATCAATCTGCACTCCTCCCTCTAATGAAGCCATCCATGAACCTTTTCCTCTTGCACAACAATAGGATGATGAGGTTAGTTTATTTCCTTTCTAGGATTTCGATGACACCTTGTTCCAAAATTTAGAAAATGAAGGAGAAATGAAAGCCTTGAACGGAGAGAATATTCTTTGTTGTACAATTGAAGATAGAGGGGCAGTTCATGAGGATGAAACAATAACGCATGTTGAAGACACCCAAGTTCTCATAGATCCTGCACAAAAAGAAACAATAAGTTACCCTCTTACCCCAGATTTTTCTGATGCACTATTTATGATGGGGGAGATAAGGAGGAAAGAAATAAATCATTGAATATTGCATGTTATGATATAGATAGTGACATCGTTGATAACATTGATGAGTTCATACATGTTGGGAGACGTAGGTGGGATGTAGTTAGTTATGATTTGGATCCCATCTATGACATTGAGAGTCATTTCCAAATGTTGCCTTTACAATTATCACAACATGTTACTCTTGAACAGTGGCAACAAGGAGATGATATTTTTACCCATGCTTTTCAAACACCCAAGGAAGACCTAGTACCTTTTCCTCCTGATGATTTCTAGTTTTCCCTTGAGAGTTTTGATGAGTACTCCTCTGAGCACTTGCATTCTTTCCATGAAGATGATTATCAACCACCATTGTTCTCAAGTCTCGATAGGATTAAGGACCTTCTTTTCTTAATGAAGGATCCTTGTGATGACACTCCTGGGCCACCTTCGATTACTTTAATTTTTTGTGTCTCTGGAGGTGTAGTTTGGGAGTATGATTTTGATGTTGAGTTTCCTCTGGGGAAAACCCTAGAGTCCAAGGGTTGGATGAATACTACAAGTTTGAGTCTATTATCTCAGTTTCTCAACTTTCCCTTGAGAGTTTTCCAGTCATCTGCTAGAATTTTTGTCGATCCCTTCCCGAGCTTTAGAGTGTGAGGATGTCCTAGGTAGCTAGTTTGTAGACCTTTTGAGTCACTGTTTTGAACTTTGGACTTTTCATGACCCCTTCCTGAAGTGGATTGAGTATTTTCCTCAAATATTGACTTGGCAAGATTTTATCCCTCCCACCCACCTCCATGAGTTAGACTTTGTGACTTCCAATTATATGATATACACTCTAACCCATGTCATTTTTGTGCTTGACTTATCACTATTTTGGTTTATGATGAAGCACAAAGGTAGGTATTGTGGGACATTGCTGGATCAATTTCACTGGTCATTTGACTACACTTGACATCCAGCTAGTAGGTAAGTATAGGTAAGTAGGTAGGCATTTTTTCATTCATTGTACTATACCATCTCCATTGCATGTTAGAGTAGTTTGCTTTCACAATCATACATATGATTGCTTTTATTTCAGTCTTATATATATATATAGATAGATAGATAGATAGATATATGTTGGGGTGGTATCACCACCCCAAATGATTACTAATGTTTTCTATTGAGATCAAGTAGGTTACAGGTTATGCCAGAGATGTTGAGGTTCTCATGTGCTCTATGGTGAGCTAATGCCCTCGAGTTGGAGCCAGATGTTATCCCCCACTTTCAGGGATAACAAGGATATTATGTCTCGAGGCCCACATGTCCTAGACATGGAGTACCAAGAGACAAATTGACTTGAGCATGGCCCTGGAGGGAAAATCTTTTCTCCCTTTCAGCACCTCCACTTTGTTAGCAGCAACAACAACATCCATCACTTTCATCTTGGTTTTGCATCTGAGATGGTTCTTGCTCCATGAGGTAATGAGTCCGGGTATCATGGTATGTGTCACTATGATCCTCAAAACCTTTGAATATGTGCATTTGATTCCTTTGTTTCTAACAGGTGCTTTGATCTTATGCTTGTCCACTTGACCATGTCTAGGGGGGATGACAAGATGCCTTAGCAAGCTTATGTCCATAGGTTTTTATTTTCCACTGGGGTGATTTCTGAAAATCCATCGTCTGTTCCCATCATAGATACCATTTTCCACCTTATTTCCCACTCACCCATCCCATTACGCTAGTCTGGGCATAGGGTTGGCCAATCATTTAGGGGTTGTACCTTACCTTGTGGGAATAATGGGCTAAAGGGACTAGGGGGTAAAAGCATCTGACAATAAAATCCTAAGAATAAAACCTCGAGATGCTTCACCCAAGGATCCCTAAGAAAGCAATAAAAGGCTTCTCAGCAAGAAACAGAGTGACCCCTAGAAGAATAAATCAAGACCAAGTTGAGGGACGGGGGGTCTCATCACGAGCCATCTCATTAGGTCCATGGGTGCCTAACAGTATGAAACTACCATCCTCTATTCACCACACCAAGGTAGTGTGTCTTGGTTGCATAGCCAAAAGAAAGGGGGTCTCATCATGAGCCAACCTTCTCATTATCGTGAAAGTACATGTGGGTAACATTTCCACCTCTAGTCACCAAGCCAGGGCAATGTCCCTTGACTATCTCCTTGAAAGAAAAAACAATAAAAAGATAAAAACAATAAATACAAGACATGGTTAGAGGATAGGGGGTCTCATCACGAGCTAGCCTATTAGGTCTATGAGCATCTAGTGGTATGACACTACCAACATCTGGTCACCATGCCAGGGTAGTGGCTCTTGGTGGCATAGCCAAGAGAAAGTGGGACTCATAATGAGCCAGCCTTTCATTTCTGTGAAATGCTTGTGGATAAAATTTCCACCACTAGTCACCAAGCCAGGGCAGTGTCCTTTGAATAACATCTTGGAAGAAAAAAAATGAAGATAAAAGGCATGAATGGGCTTGGAAACATTGCATCCATGGTAGGTACAACTCACCCTCCACAGAGGCACCCACTGGTAAGCCATCCTTGCTATCACTGAACCTTTTGCCGAGGCATCCCCATCCACCTCACCTGCTTGCATGAATTGGATTTGATCCTTTCCATGAACAACCCTTTTCCAGTAGAATCTATCCCAATAGGATGTCTTGTCACTTTCCTCAAACTTGTATTGCACACTTGTATAATGTCTTTGAGCACTAGATTGGGGTAAAGGGGTTTTATGCACATGTTTAATAAATATTGATGATTAGATGTGATTGACATTTCTATGATCCCTGTGACTTATGAGCCCATGGAGGGTGTAGTTGTTGATGTACAGGATCATGCCTAATGGACAGGTACCATGTTGGATAGGTACACATGGGAGATGATCATTTCATACCTCCATGGGTTTGAAGATCCCACCAGATGGATGTTGAGACCCTAGCATGGGGCAAAGACAGGGAAGAGCATTTGTACCAGGGAAGAGCAAAAGAATCAACCAGAGGCAGCTAAGTAGACCTATACCTAGGGGGGTTGAGCCTTCTCCATAGGAACGTTGGCCTTGGAAGGCCTAGGACATCTCCCAGGATGCCCATGATGTCACCCAATAGTATGGATGTTTTGGGGGGCAACTTTGGCAGTTTTGTCACGTGTGGCAGCTTGGAGAAGCCCAAGGAGGGATAACGTTTTTCTCCAGGAGGATGAATTTTCCCTAGAAGGGTATAATGTCACTCTATAAAGGGGATGATGTCTCTTTATTGCTTGATTAGGGTTTTAATTTAATAATTTAATGTAAAACAATATGATTTTGATATTTTGGCCTTGTCGGCCTTTTAATGACCTAAAATGTAATTTAGGTTATTGGTATGCTATATATTGAGTATTTTTACCTTCATATTTTGATGATCTTTGCCTCATTCTTTAGTGAGGTCTAAAATTTGCACCCTTCTTAGGTTTATTGGCTAAAATATTAAGGTGCACTTGTTGAAGGAAGATTTTACTTAGCATTTTTGGCATTTCTCTTGGTGGAAGGTTTTACAACTAGGGTTTTGCTACATGGTTTCTTGGTTTATGTAAGTGAATTTTTGTAAACACTTCTTGATTGAATAGTTTTAGTTTCATTTACTTGCATATGTGATTATATTTTTCTGAATCAAACCCTGGGTGATAAGCACTAGTTGATGTCCTTGTCTCATGTCCCCATCAAGATTTTTAGCCATTTGATTTGCTTGAAAAAGATAGAGCCTTTCCATTGCAACACTCTATCCTTCCTCTTAACCTACTCGTTTTGTCCTTGTTGATTTAAGAAGGAGAAAAATGCACCATGGCCTAGCTATTCTACACCTGGTGAGTCATTTTTCCCTAGGGTTTTCCTAGTGAAGCCTTGCCATAGCAACACATCACTTGCTAACCCTCTTGTCTTAGATCAATCATTATTCAAACTAGTCGTTTTTCCATTGAGCTAAGGAAGGAGGAGAGAGCACTGAGGCCTAGGTTTTCTACACCAAAGTGATCCTCTCTCACCTAAGGTTTCATTTTTTAGGCCTTTCCATAGAAACACCTTAAATTTTAACTCTATTGTCCTTAGTTTTACCATTTTCACTTAGTCCTTTAGCCTTTGCGTCCTCTCTTTGACTCCATATACCCTAGAAACGCACTGATCTAAGGCCTTGTTCCTTGAGTAACTTGGCCATAAAACAAACTTACAATACTTTGAACAAACCCTAACTCTTACTAACCCTAGCCTAGATTAACCCTACTAGCTATATTGTTGTCGTCATATTTCTATTCATTAAACACCTTTGTACAACTATCGTTTTACTTTTAAAGCAATTGAATGGTTGGTTAAGGCATTATCTATGAAGTGTTGATTTTGTTACATTGAATGCCATGTTTCTTTAGCATTTATTGAGAAGTGATATTGTAATCATTGTTATAGTGTAAACATTAATTTACTTCATCAATATTATTGCTCAATTGCTCATTATCAGAAAATTCATTGATTATATGAAGTGATAAACAACGAGCAAGCTTGAGCATATAGTTTCTTGTTGCTTTGTCTCGGGCAGGTACTCTTGTTGGTTATTACTTCTGGTTACCTTTATTGGCTATAAGCCAGGACTTTCTAATCAGGTGGTGACTTGTGAGGGGGATTATTATCACTTAGCCTTTCTAAGACTTTTTTCCTTCTCAAAACCCCAGGTCATCGAGGACATCTCCCCTGGGCCTTACCTCCCTAAATAGAAAGAACATTCTCATCGAGATGACAGTGCGTGGTATTTTTTTAGTTACACCAATTTGACCTTGTTTCATCAATCCATTATCCTAACTACAAACTGTGCGATAACACTGCCTATTGTACTTAGTAAAAATGGTGTTTTCTAATTTGGTATTTTTCATGAATTTGGTGATATAATTGTGGGCGAAATTGAAATTGCAATTTTTTGTTGTTTAAATTGTGTTTCTGAATTAACTACTCAAATCTGTAGATCCAACAATTTCTACCTAGATTTCGAGAAAAATTAAATAGATAATATGATTCTCCTTCCATATCATAGAATACCATAAATGTATAAGATCATTCCTTGGATCCACAGAACTCTTGGGAAGCCAATAAATTTTTACTACAAGATAATGGCACAGATCACATTGGATGATACATGATAGTAATTGATCTCCTGAAAATGATCGAATTATCTCTAAATTGAGTCACGTCCCCAATCAAATATTGTACCCTTCTCATTACTGTAGTGATAATTAAATTTCATTGTTGGTTCTCCCATCAATCTACGCAGCTGCCAACAACTGGGCTCTCTCTCCTGAAAGGAACTTTAAGATGCTCACTTCACAAGTCTTGGAATTTTTGGGTTTGTCTTTCAACTCCTCCCTTAAGGAACTTATTAAAGCATGACTCCCATTGTTTTTGTCTAAAATTTCCCTGGTATATTTAATAGTATTTGTTATCGCATAGTTTGTAGCTAGGATTAAAGGCTATAGGATATAAATCCAAACTGTCGCAATAGGAACCTATCCCACCCAATGTGACCACGATGGGGAGGTTCTTTCTCTTTACTGAGGTGAGGCCCAGGGGAGACACCCCCGGTGACCTGTGGTTTTGAGGAGGCAAAAGGATAATGAGACAAGGACAAGTTTTCCTCCTCACAAGTCACCACCCAAATAGATAGTCCTAGCTAAACAACCAATAATAAGGTAAATCCCCAATGAAGAACACCTGCCCATAACAAGACAACAACAAACTGATACATGCAAGATATTTCAATGGGTTAGTACTTCATATCAATCAAGAACATCTGATGAACTTATAAGAAATTTGAATATAAATATTGATGGAGTCAATGTTTATCAATAGCAATGGAAATCATATCACTTCATCAATAATCATTTAAATGATGTGGCATTCAATATAACAAACCAACAATTTATTCAATTTATGCCTAAAACACCATTCAATTTCTCTTAAAACAAGACGTTGATGCATTAAAGATGAAATAACTAATGATGATGTCATCAACTTAGGGTTAGTAGGTTAATCTAGGCTAGGGTTAGTGTAGTCAGGGTTTGAGATTCAAAGAGTTTTGAGAGTTTGTTTGATCAATTTCACTTCAATGTTGGAGGACTTTCAGATCAATGCCTTAGGGTTTAATGGAGTCATAAGTGAAGGACGCAAGAGTTGAAGGAGGCAAGATGTTAAGGACTAGAGGGAAGAGCTTTGAGGTGTTGCTAAGGCAAGGCCTCAAAATCAAAACCCTAGGGGAGAGAGGCTCACTCCAGTGTTTCTAAATCAAGGCCTCATGCTCTCTCCTCCTTCCCAGCAAAACGGCTAGCTCAAATGAAGCACAAAATCAAGACAAGAAGGCTTAATGAGGGAGAGTGTTGCTACAACAAGGTTCTTTCATTAAACCCTAAAAGAAAAATGGCCCTAAGTGTATATAACCCAGGCCTGGGACATCTTCTTCCTCTTTAAGTCTAAATGGTATGGCTAGCACAGGAGAGGAAGAAAAATGAGTGTAGCTATGGCTAGTCTCTCTTCTTCTTCTTCAATGGCTAAAAGTTTCTCTATTAGGGGACATGAGACAAGGACCTACTTGTGTTCTTTTCACCTAGGGTTTTGATTCAACAAATTATAAATACATGAAAGAAAATAAGAATACAACCATTCATTTAAGAATTTTTTCATAAAAATACTTACAATCCATCAAGAAAGTAACCATGCAAACCCTAGTTGTAACACCTTTGTTCAAGAGAAACACCATAAATGCCAAAAATGTCTTCCTTCAACAAGTGTGCATCCCTTAATCAATCCAAACACCCAAGATAGGGAAAAAATTTCATACCTCCTTATGGAGTGAATAAGTTGTGATGAAAAAATGAGAGTTAAAATCCCTCATTTATACAAAACCTTGACCTAATTTTACATTTAGGTCAGGTAAAAAGGCCGACAAGGCCATAATATCAAATCACATTGTTTTTACATTAAATTGTCAAGTTAAAACCCTAATTAAGTAGAAAAGAGAGTAAAATACCCTCTAAGAGAGGCGTCGTCCCTTTCTAAGGCAAATGAATCATCATGGAGCAAAGCATTAGCCCTCCAAGGGCTTCTCCAACATGTCACACATGCCACTGCTGCCCAGTCTGCCTCCAAAGATGTCCAATAAGCTAGTTGATGTCATGTTCATCAAAGGTGACGTCCTAGGCCTTCCAAGGCCAATGTCTCAGTGAAAAGGGCTCAACCCCCTAGGCTAAGCTATGTCAGGGTGCCCCTGGTGGAACGTCCTCTTCCTCTTCGATGCAAAGCCTCTGACTAGTCTCTGCTCCCTGATGGGTCTCAGCATCCATCTAGTGAGCTCTTCAGCCCCATGGAGGTCCAAACTGATCATCTCCCCATGTGTACTGGTCCAAATGGTACCTGTCCATCGGGTATGGTCCTGCACATCAAAGGCTATGCCCTCCATGGGCTCATCAGTCATAGGGATCATAGCAATGTCAATCACATCTCATCATTAATATTATTAAACATATGCATAAAAACTTCTAATGCATCAGTTAACAGCTCAAAGACATTACACAATCTTGCAATACAAGTCTGGGGAAAAGGACAAGGCATCCTATTGGGCTAGTGTCCATAGGAAAAGGAAAGTTATGAGAAAGACCTTATCCAAGCCATGTAAGTGAGGTGATGTGGTCAGGAGATGTCCAAGCATGTGGGTGCAGTGAAGGCAAAGGATGCATAAGTGTTACCTGTGGGTGCCTTTGTAGAAGGCGAGTTGTACCTATTATGGATGCATTCTTTCCATGCCCATTCTTGCCTTTATTATTTTTCATTCTTTTATTCTTTTTATCTTTTTTGTTCAAGAGATAATCAGGGGACACTGCCTTGGCATGGTGACCAGAGCTGATAACGTTACCCACAAGTACTTTCATAGAAATCAGAAGGTTGGCTCGTGATGAGACCCTCTTTCCCTTGGCCATGCAACCAAGAGTCACTACCATGGCATGGTAACCAGCTGATGGAAATGTCATACTGCTAGGTAGCCATGGACCTAATAGGTTGGCTCGTGATGAGACCCCCTATCCTTTGACTAGGTCTTGTTTCATTATTTTTTTGGGTCCCTCTTGTTTCTTTCTGAGAAGCCTTTTATTTCTTTCTTGGGGATCCCTGGGTGAAGCATCTTGAGGTTTATTCTTAGTCTTTTATCTTTTACCAGGTTGCTTTTACCTTCTAGGCCTTTAGCCCCTTCTTCCCACGAGGTAAGGTGCAATCCTAAAATAGGTCAACCCAATGCCTGGACAAGGGGAATGGGATAGGTGAGCGAGAAACAAGATGTAAGAGTGTTGTTATGATGGGAGTGGACGATGGATTTTCATAAATCCCTCCAGTGGCAAACCAAAACCTACAGATACAAGCTTGCTAGGGCACCCTGTCAAACCCCCCAAACATGGTCAATTGGGCAAATGTAAGATCCAAGCAATTGTTAGAGATAAAAGGAATCAGATGCATATATTTAAAGGTTTTAATGATCAAAGGTGACACATACCATGATACCTGGACCAATTACCTCATGGAGCAAGAACCTCTTATGATACAGGACCAAGCGGATGGTGATGGATGTTGCTGCTGCTGACAAGACAAAGACAATGGAAGAAGAAAAGGTGGGCCCTCCAGGGCCATGTTTAGGTCAATCTTGCTCTCGGTACTCCATGTCTAGGATCTGTGGGCCTCGAGACATGATCTCCTAGTTATCCCTGAAAAGTGGGGATAACAGTGTTAACACCGAATACCTTCTCACGTTCAGGCAACAAAAGAATTATAATATTATATTGATTTTTTTATCCCTAACAAATCAATAGGGGAGTTATACGGAGCCATGTTTATTCACTTGATCTGCAGGTCATATCTCTTAACATATCACAATATAACTTCCTGATAGGAGAAAACATAATGTACACCATCTCCCTACACCAGTCTTGCTTCATATGTGTCCTCTTTGCAGTTGCATTGGAGGCAGATGGAAGTAGCTATCATACAATTGGTAAGAGTGTGCCAACACTTCTTGCAAAACATTGTAGAATGATTTCTTCCATCCATAACTTTGGGCTTTCGGTAATGTTCATGGTTTTCTTAGCCAAGCAACTTTCTTTTGGATAAACAAACGTTAGTTGGTTTAACTGAAATTTACACAATAAAGGGATAAGACATTACATGTTTCTCTTTAGATTCAATGTACACTTCTTTGGTATAGGCTCCATTAAGGGTTTGAATATTTAATAATGGCAACTCCTTTGCATATAACTAAGCCTATAGAATGGCATATTTGGAATTCAACTATAATCATTATTGTTCTAACCTTACTACTAGTATTGAACTTGTGACTTTGAAATTTAAAGCAAAGAAAAGTGGATTCATA
>JASDQU010736719.1:114704-124799 GCA_032191745.1 Picea mariana | reverse complement strand
TTAATGTTTTCTAATGAAATAATTTAATTATCCATGAGACCATAATTTATAAATGCAGGCTAATACACAGTTAAAACTAAACAAATTGGAAATTAATTCAAACCATGACACAAACCATGATAATTTAGCACAATGCACATCTGCATTCAAGAACACTTATTTACATAGAAATTGTCTCCCAATTGGTCACAAAATAAGGATGTTCCACCCAACCATAGGATCTTTGTTGCACTTAACCTCTTTGCATTAGAGTCCACCCCTGATATGACTATATGAATCCACAAGGGTTAATTCTTCCTATCTCTTCTAACTCTCTTCTCACAACCCAATTCACAGGTTCACAGTTAATATTTACTCTTACAACCGTTCCAATCTACAACTCTCTTTCCCCATCAGCTTTCACAACCCAAGGAATATGATCCCCTTATTTGATCAGTAGTCCCTCTAGGGATCCAACATAGGCTAGCTAGGAAATATCATTGTTGGGATTCCAAGGAATTATCAATTGTAGCAAATTTCTCAATGACAATGGTTAACAGCCACAATTCTCACATAATTCATGATTGGGCCTTCCCATAATTTAAATACAATATGACCATGGTAGTTTTCTCAAGGATGTGTCTCCCAATTCCCCAACTAAATGTTATCTCACAAGGTAATTTGAACTTATGGTAGTTTGTCTCTCTGATAGATTGAATGCACCCGACCTTCAAACTCTCTTCCAATTCCTTCCACCCAAACAAAAAATCACTTTCCTGGAAAAATATTAAAGCTTTAAGTTGCATGGCATGAATGGGCCACATATTCTTGCAGAGACCTATGTACCCCCTTCATGCACTAACCCCCAAGGCTTAATAAAACATTGCTTACTTAATTAATAATCAAGCGACAATTAAGGTTGCAAGGATTTTGGGTTAAGTCACTTACTAAGGTCCTTTCCCCTTAGCCTACTTAAGCCCCCTTGTATTTTCCCTCTTATGGAGTCATGGCCCCTCATTCTTTTGTCCTTATCTTCTACAACTGGTGATACATTTTTTATTATTATTCAATGTACAATATTACATATTACATTGCTTGACTTTTAATGATTCATCATATACATACACAGTATTGAACTGTGGATTAAAATTGGGTTATTACATTCCCCTCCCCCTAGATTTTTCACCATCTGTCGTGCACATCATCATTATATATATATATATATATATATATAAATTACATCAAAATATCAAAACAACTACAGATATGCCTCCCACATTGCATCTTCCATCTCCCATGTTTCTTCTTCATTCTTCAATTTCATTTTCAATGTCATCCTCTTATTTGCAAATTTGCATAACTATTGGTCATCTTGTACACAATGCACCTACATTGGATTTTACTACCTTGATAACCTCCCAGGGCTTATCATATCAACATGCACCTATATCAATTATCAAGAGAAACAATGTTATAGCCATATTTTTTAAAATAGTTGTTTCGCCACAAGAATTTTTAGCCCACAATGTAAGCATGTATATTCATAACACAAAATAAGTATGAAATTTAACTTAATATTTATTTATATGTATATTATTTTCTTCACAAGGTTGCCACAGGAAAGAGTTTGGCTCAGTGTCCTTTTTAGCACACCCTCAATGATTCCAACCATCATGCCATATGAATTTCTCTCAACAAATTCATTTAATTTTCCTCATTCCTGCCACTCTCACCCTTATAGGTTTATATAAACCCTTCTTTGCAAAAGAATCCCTTGAGTGATCCATCTTGCCAAAGTTTTCATGTGCAAGAAGAGAGCCAACTTATTGTCTAGCATCCACTAGAAACCTCTAAGAAATTAAGAACTTGTGGAAATCATGAGATTCCAATGTCATCACAGTGGCATTCTTCTCGGGATTTCCATATTTCATCAATCATAATTTTCCATAACTCTATTCTCTTGACAAAGGTGTCATATATTCCATCCAATTATGACTACTCTGGCATACCATTCTTTCATTGCAACATCATAACAACTCTTGAAATGATGTCAACAAATTTATCAATAATTCCATCATTTCCACTATAATAATATTAATTTCAATGAAACATAACACAAACATGTATTCATAAAATGCATTCAAATATATATTCCAACATGTATGTGTGCATAACCACAACTCACACACCTACATTTAATTTATTCATGCACATTTACACAATGCATCTTTGCATTGCTTCAAGAATACCTTATTCTTGTGTCATCTATTCGACCATGATGAGTTGGAAGGTGTTAAGCCATAAACAATGTATAAAACCCCTTATTAAGCCCTAGATATTGAATTATTACATTTCTAGTGTTATATTAGTAGGTCGGATAGAACCCTTAATTGTACCCTTTCATTATAATTGTACTCTTTGTATCCTATATATATACCAAGGAAACCTATTCTTAGGATCATCATATCTCATCTTGTACATTCCATATATTGTAATAGGAGGTTTCTCCCTTGAAGTGGAATGTTACTCATTTGTTTATCATTCTCAAGGTGTTGGTTCATAACATTTGGCATCAAAGCATCAATCCTAGAGTTTTGCTTCTTAAATATAGTCATCTTATAATTTCCTCTATAACTTTTTTCTAGGCCTCTTCAAATAGCTAAATTTGGAGATTACTTAGATTACATATCAATCTAATTGTGGTAAAAAATTTAGGTTATGGGTCATTATACTTTCGGAGATATAACCTATGGAATATATGGTTTTTGACTCATCCTGAATTATGTTTTAAACGATTCATCTTGGGATTTTCGCTATAACTAATTTCTTTGGGAGATTTGAGACAGTGAAATTTTGTGGAGACTCAGGAAACATTTCATAGTAGATGTTGTTAAAATTTTATATGTTGGTTCGATATACTTCTGGAAATATAGTCCATGGAACACAAGGCTTGGGAGTAAAACTAAAATCAATTGTAAAAGAGTCATATTGGCATTTTCCTTGTAATATTTTTTCTGTGAAGTTGAAGACTCTAAAATTTTCAAAATCTCGAGGAGACATAGAAAATTATATGTGGAATTGTTTTCATATTTTTAATCATTATAATTTGTGATATATATCTTGCGAAATTTGGGATTGTTTATTAATCCTAGAGTTACTCTTAAACAAGTCATTTTGGTATTTGTGCTATAAATTTTTATTAGTAAAGGTTTAGATTGTAAAATTTTCAGGAATTTAAAAGGTCATATTAGAGTACTATATGATGAAATTTCAGACTCATAAGGGTTCAAAGTTCATATATATATCAATAATAAGGTCATACATCCATACATACTCCAAATTAAGGACTTGAAAGGTATGTAACTTACAATTGGCATAAATTTTGATTGGAAGATCTATTTTTGGTTATTCAAAATTTGTGATAAAGAGAAAATAGACGAGTGTTATTATTTTTATCCCACATGCCTCCAAAAAAAATTCAACACCAAATAAAACTCCATAAATCTCACAAAGTACATTGGAAGAAAATGAAGATTTCAAAAACAGGCTATCCCAATTAAAGAATCAAGTTGATGAAATGAGTGGTAGCATGTTGAAACTAGTGGGTTTTTCAAGTTTTCAAGAACCACTAAAAAAGGAAATGGAAGATCAAATGAAAAAGAATATAGATGAAATAGACAAAAAGATGGATTAAAATTAGGAAGAAACACAAAAATCCATGAATGAAATGCAAAAATCCATAGAAACCATTATCTTACAGATGATCCCTAATAGGGATATGGAGATCCAAGTAAATCATGAAAATAAGGAGAACAAGGTTGTTGAGACTCAATCACATATGGAGAGTATTTTTCTACAATTGGAGAGCACAAATATTGAATCTTAGAATCATGATCATTCATTACTCCAAGATCCACTTCATCAGGGCTTCCAGTTGACACCAAGGAACTACTTCATTCCAAATATAGATATGAGGAAGTTTGATGGTAAGTATTCGATAACATGGATATTCCAAATGGAGAAATACTTTGATCTACACCAAGTGCCAAGATTACAAAAGGTATCGATTGCATCCTTGTATTTAGAAAATGATCGATTTGTTTGGTATCAATGACTTTGTGAAAGAAAAAATAATTATGTTATCTCTTAGTCCATTTTTACGGATGAATTGATATCACATTATGGGGATATTAAGAGAAATACAATCTTTAGTCAATTGATAAATATTCAGAAAAAAAATCAACTACAGAACACATTCAACAATTCCAAAATCTCAATCTTAGGGTAAAGAACATTCTCGAGGATAATTTGTTAGATCTCTTTATGGGCACTTTAAAGGAGAATAATCAACATAAGTTGCATCTCTTCTAACCTAAATCCCTAGAGCAAGATTTCAGTATGGAAAGGAAAGTGGGAAACAAAAATATGGCTACCAAAAGGGTGGTTACTAATAGTTATAGAGAGAACCATGTTCCCTATCCTAACTTCACTCAAATGAAGAGGTTGAAACCTTGAAAAATATATGAAAGAAGAGAAAATGGACTATGTTTCAATTGTGATAGAAAGTACAGTAAGGAGCATAAATGTTGTGATAAGAAATTACTCTACATAGATTATGAAGAGGTAGAAGATCAAGAATTGGAACCATCACAATACCTAGATCTAGAAGAGACTACTCCAATGATATATTTTCATGCATTGGCCAACATCAGTACTCCACAAACCCTCAAGATACAAGGATACATAAAAAATAAAAAGGTAACAATGTTGATTGATTCGGGTAGTACCAATAACTTCATCAATTACAAATTAGAAAAATATTTCAATTACTTTGTATTTCTAGCACCATAGTTTCAAGTAATGATTGTAGATGGAGGTGTCATAAATTGTTATGGGAAGTGCCATAGTATTAAGCTCAATATGCGAGAGTATTTATTGGATAGGCCCATGATTACAATCCAAATGGGTGGTTTTGATGTTGTATTAGGGGTCCAATGGCTACAATCATTGGGAATAATGGCCCTTAATTTTCAATATCTTTTCATGAGATTTTCCTTAGAAGGAAAGGACATTTAGGTTAGAGTATCCAAGGGAAACCCCCTAAGGTGATAATCTCTAATAGCATGAAAAAATTACTCAGAAAGGGACACTGTGGTGTAATTGCACAATTATTATTACTATGTGTTCAAACATCTATATCCTCCGCTACAATGGATCTACAAGTGGTTATAAACAACCATTCCATGGTATTTGGAGAGATGTCCAAGGTCTTCCACTAGATCAAGATCATGATCATGCTATTCATTTGCAACTCGGAAGTGTACCACCTAACATTAGGCCTTACATGTATCCATACGAACAGAAGAGTGAGATTGAGTGTATGCTCCAAGACATGTTATAGGTTGGCATCATTCAACCTAATCAAATTTATTTATCTTCACCAATAATGATGGTTACAAAGAAGGATGGTTCATGGCGTATGTTTTCATATTATAGACAACTCAATGAAATCACTATCAAAGATAAAGTTTCCTATTCCCATCATTGATGAATTATTAGATGAATTGCATGGACCAAAATTCTTTACTAAGTTGGATCTTCGTTCAATATATCATCAAATTAGAATGAGGCATGAAGACATTTCCAAAACAACCTTTAGAAAACATGAAGGTCATTATGAGTTTTTGGTTATGCCATTTGGACTTACTAATGCACCTTCAAAATTTCAAAGCTTGATGAATTAAATATTCAAACACTTAGAAAATTTGTGTTAGTATTTTTTTACATACTAATCTACAACAAATCATGGGATAGACATGTACAACATGTTGACAGGTATTACAACTTTTGGAAGAGCAACAACTTTATGCAACGCCTTCCAAGTATGCATTTGGGGTCTAAGAAGTAGAATGATTGGGTCATATTATATCTCATGGAGGTGTAAAAGTGGACCCTAATGAAATTAAAGCTATGAGGGAATGGCCAATTCCTAAAACCTTGAAGAAACTTAGAGAATTATTAGGATTGACAAGCTATTACTACAAGTTTGTCAATAACTATGGTCAAATAAAAACACCTCTAACATCATTATTAAAGAAGGAAGATTTTTCTTGGACTCAATAAGAAACCAAATATTTTGAAATAATTAAGGAGGATATGTGTACAAAACCTATCCTAGCCACACCTAACTTCACAAAAACATTTATTTTGGAGTGTGATGCCTTAGGCCATGGAATTGGTGTAGTTTTAATGCAAGAAGGAAGGCCCCTTTCCTTTGAAAGCATCCAAATTAAAAGAAAAAATTATTGTAATTTCCCCTTCCTTTTGATTGAAGTGGAAGATGACTTAGTAGCCTATACAACTCCCGTAGGCTATAGTCATTGGGAAAGAGGGAGTCACTAGGTTTTTTTTAGTGTCACTTGGGTGGAAGATATTATATTAAAGTGACATTAAATAAAATTATTAATCACTTAAGCATTAAAACTTTATTTTTAATGTTTAAGTAACAATTAAAGAAGAAAGAAGGTAAGGGTTTGATTTGGTCAAAAAAGGGAAACATCTAGAAGGCTCAAAGAAAGAATAAAAGGAGGGGTAACCTCTCACTTTAGGATTGTGATTTGATTGATATCTTGCATGCTTCTCTTGGAGCCTTTGTTTCTTTAGATTTTAGAAAAAACCTCCCATTGCTAGTCCAATTTCGGTAGTGAAACATCTACCCTAGCTAGACAAAAGGGAATATTTATCTAGGGACTTAAGATAAATTTCATTTGGTGATTTACCTACATTCTCTTGGAGGCCCATAGTCTTGTTGGCATATCGATTTTTCTCTGGCTGTAGATATGGGGTTTCAGAGGAGGCCATGGAAATTAGAGAGGGATATATAGGATTATTTGGAGGCTAAATACAGTCCCATCCAAGGCGTGGTGGTTCGTGTGAGTCCCAAGGAGTAGACCAAGGTGATTGAGGTGGTTTGTGGAAGCTAGGAGAGACACTAGGGTTTATTTAAAGGGGTTGTATCCACTCTTTGCAGGTATGTATGGTATAAAGGAGTTGTTGATATATTATGAGGACGCCAAACCTCTTTTCTTGGTGGATCAAGTGGCTGATGGAAGACATATTACATTAGGAGGGATCGAATTACCTTGGCAAGGTATTTCTACAAATAATATATGCATTTGAGGAAGGTCAAGTGCCTTATTTTTTGAACAAAAGGGTTTGGAAGTGAGATTGTAAGACTAGGATAGCCTTGAAGCATAATGCATCATCTCTTGACATCATTCCCATGTTCTATTTGTTTAATGTGTGTTAGTAGATATTGTTTTTGTCATTACAACCATTAGATTATGTGTGTTAGAGCTGCCATTACAACCATTAGATATTGTGTACTATTGTTGTTGTCATCATATCCAATAAAGAATTGTATTGATGTCCACTATGGGGCTTTCCATCCATAATAATATTCCATGATTATATATTTATTTACTTTGTAATTGGATGCATGCAATGTGTTTGATTAAATTCCCTTAGGAAGGATACATGTGAACTGTTTGTTTAAAGTTTCCAATCAGACCACACCATAAAGTTATATGAAAACAAACTATTTGGAAAATATCCATTTCCATACACATTTTGATAATATTCTAGCTCAGTATCCCTTGAGGATATTACAGTGGTCTTACAGATGGTGATCTTTCCAGCCTATGATTTATTGTGGAATTGATGCCAAGGAAAGCTAGAGGACATGGGGGAAAACCCATCCCAGGATTAGAGTCATCGTAAGAGGTATAAGTAGAAGGAAACATGAGGGACCATGGTGAGGACAAGAATTTATAGCTATTAGAGGCCCTAGTCAAGGGGAAACAATAGATGCCCAATGAGCAGTGACAATTCACACAGTTCCTCACACAATTCATTATCAACAACTAGATGAATCAAAACCCTGGAGGTTCCAATGGGAACCATTTAGAGGGAAACCACAAAGGAGGTAGGACTCATGGAGAGGATAGAAATACCCATACCCCAGCTCAGATTGGGAGAAAAAGTATTCCCTAGGCCCCTATTACTGCAGTTTCTTGCAGAGAAAACTACATGAGCATAGGAGCATCTATATTAGGACCCAGATGTTACCTCCACCAATAAGGAGTATCGGGCATTGGAGGAAGATATCTCAGAGATATTTTCCTATCAGGACTTCTAAAACCTCAAGAACAGGAACAATCCTAGGGAGTGGAATAGAGTAGCATAGAATCAACAAAACTGTGATCTCATGTGCAAGGTGGGTAGGTTGACTATCTATTGATGGGCGAAAATGATCGTCTGTCAATTAGAAGAACGAGTCTAGTTCGGGGTTGTCTAAATAACCCAAGTCGTTTGGTGTACATATGCTCTAATGTAACTGTAGTAGTTGTATTTAAGAAGAAGATATACAAGTCTCATTTATTTACATGATTTACAAGATGCAAGTTTTAATCAAAACTTATGAAAATCGATGTGAAAAATGATTGCTTCTAGGAAGCAGATAAAGAAAGCACATAAAAATATTTATTGTTTTTCTTTTATAAATTTAAAGAATCTTGCAAAAAAAAGTTAATGAAACATGAACATGTGGATGGTCAAAGCTGAACCATACATTCTAGTTTCAATGATATGTAAATGATAGAAAAATACAAAGAAGTTATCATGTCAGTGAATTAGTGAGGTGTATCCAAGCATTTGCATGCGTGGTGAACATCCAACTACCATGTCCAAGAGAGAAATCTACAATGAACCTTATGATTGTTCTAAATAAATTCAGAACATGTATTGGCAGCTTAGGTTTTAATGACAGAAAAGGAAACAAAAACATAAACCTGTGATCTCATAATTATACATGATTACAACAAGATAAATTTGGAAGCAATCTATTTATTTTATCATTCAATTTAAAACTCAACGATAAATCTCATTATTTAAATCAAATATATAATCACAGCATTTGTATTTTGATGAAGCAAATGATAGATGGTATTTATAATATAAACCTCCTATACATCATAGATCATTTAATCTAAAGATATCAGACCTGCACATGTAACAAGATTAAAAAAAACATAAATAACAACATTATAAACAAAAGGCTAAAGCCAAAATGCATATATGCCATTCTATTAAGTTTTTGGAATCACTTGTCCATTCTGTAGTTCTGGAAGAAATTTTTTGGATAATAGACTTTAAAGATTGGAAAAATTAATACATGAATGATAATAATTAACCATGTATTGATAAAAAAGACTAAAGCTATTTAAATCAATGCATAATCAATTATTCAAAGAATATGAAGATATTATATGAAAATAAAACCATTTTACTCATAGAACAAAAGCCATTAAGCAATCTGGAATTCCATATTCTTCTTTGAAAATACTCGTCCATTCTCCCAAAGATTCCAACCATCCATTACTCCACTTGAAAAGAAATAAAAAGTTTACAAAAACAATAATATACAAAATAAAAAGTATTAAAATCCTCCTCTCCAATTCTTGGATCCATGGCTCTGAACTTTCTCATATATTTATACAATGAATGAACAGTATGGGCGTCACTCTTAATTTTTGCCACCTGAAATTTGCCTCATAAAAAGACATCAATATCTCTCAAATCGTGCATTTGTTTGGGAAAATATCTACATGGAAGGTAAATGGGTCCATTTGGGTTCTAGGTTTTCAACCGTTTCTTCCAATTCCTCACGGTTTGGCTGCAATCAGTTCTGCAAAATCACCTTTCTGATCTTGACGCCTTTGCAAATTTTATCTGTCGTTGCTCATAAAATTATTTGTAGCAATCCAAAATTATTTTTGGATCAATCATATTGAACATATTTGGATAATAAAATCAATCCATGATCAGATCCGTATCAAATATTTGATAATAGAAACCTGTGAAACAAAAAGAAACCTAAATTAAGAACCTAAAAATTGTGAATAAAACAAAATCTAGAAAAATAAAAAATGAATTTAAACTAACTATAACTTATAAGCAAACATTGTTTATAATTTGCTTTCAAATATGATCTAGAAGCTTCAAGTTAATGGAGAAAAAATATTAATTTTGGTTTTTTACAAAATCAAACAAATGATA
>JASDQU010736719.1:84611-98445 GCA_032191745.1 Picea mariana | reverse complement strand
ATTGTTTTTTCAGTTTTTAATTTTTCTTTAAAAAATGGTTATTTTTTGTTTTACTTTTTAAGAAACCAACTGTCAAATTTTTTTTACTTTATTTTTTTAATGTAAATTTAAAAAATATATAAAAACATTTTTTAAGCAATGATTTAAGAGCCAATTTTGAGTTGTTTATTGATGATGGTAGTCATTGTTGAGGCCACAATTTCAATTATGTTATAATTTTAACTCTGAAAAAAAACTTAGTTCTACTGGTAGCATCACTTTTCGATTCAAGGGCCAATTTTAAAGTCTTTGTTCACAATGACATCAATTGTCAATGCAACGGGTCTGAATGGGTTTGAATTTTAACCACTAAAAAAATCGTGCTACCCATAGCACCATTTTTCAAAACGTTGTAAAAAATGTGACCCTTGAAAAAACAAGAAATCAGAAAAGTTCTCGTTAAACTGGTAATATTGGTGTCATCCAGTAGTGTCTCTTGTCATGTAGCATCAAGCCCTTCCAAGATGAGGTATTGTGTGATGTTTCCCCACTAGAAGTTTGTGATGTTCTATTAGGCCAACCATATATGTGGAGGTGTCATGTTGTTTATGAGTCTCGACCCCGTAGCATCATTGTTACTTTGGGGGGTCAGCCCTATAGGATACCAGAGGTAGTTTCGACTATTGTACTGACTAAATAATTCCGCAAAGTAATCTCTCATATTGCAAAGTTTAGCCTCTTCACAACTTGTTCATAAGAGAAGGACAATGCAACCACTACAGCCTTGGCCCAAGACCCTTCTATCCAAAAGAAGCAGATCAACATGATTGTAGAAGAGCACCAAGATATTCCTACTGCATCTTCACCAAAAAAGTCCTCCCACACTCTAGCAGATCATGCAGCTAGATTAGTTAAACAGATCCAACCCCTCCAACAACAGGTTCATAAAATCCTTCAACAATATAAACAGGGAAGCTTATTCAGCAAGGCAAGAAACTCACCAAGGTTCAGATTCGGAAAAAGATTCCCCGAGAACTTCACTCAATGGACACCATTTCTTCCTAAGGGGAGAGGATTGATCCAGGCGAAAATTGGTGGCCACCCACTTATTCCACTGGGTCAAAATAGGGGTTTCCACCTTGGCAATTTTTCTACAATATTTCGAGTCCTAAACTACCAAGGCTATTTTGAGGCCCTAAACAATGTTATTTGGACCCACCATAGTCACATTGTAGGATTTATCCAGAGTGTGATGGAAAAATGTGTAGTCCCCGAATAGAAATTTCAAACTAGCTACTGTGCGCCAAAAAGGGAGATCGTATGCAAAAGTTACGCCCTTGGGAAGTTGACGTACCAACTTACCCCATTGGGGCCCACATGATTTTTGGCATTTCATTTTCCATGGTTAGGGTTTTGGATTTCTTTTATGTTAAAAATGCCTCTAAAGCCTCATTGTAAACATCATCATCTTCTTGCGAATGAGCGTCGCCATCACATCTCTTCTCAGAGATAAGATGCCACCATTCTAGTGAGTCATTCACTCTATAATTTTACAATTTTTGTACATTCTTTCATTAATAAAAATTGTGCATTACTGTATCTCTATGTTTATTGCAATATTTCTGTGTGTCCTGCAATATCTCTGTATATTTCATTGTTATATATTTGCCTTCATTTCGTTCTCAAAATAATCTGGATCAGATTGGTTGTAGGAGAGTCAGAACATCTTGAGAGTCCTTAAGGAAAACTTGCAGGTCACTCATAATCAACAGAAGATGTATGTAGACAAGCTTAGGGTGGAGTGAAACTTTGATGTTGTGGATTTGGTCTTTCTCAGGTTGCATCTCTACATACAATCTTCATTGAAGAAGAGTGGTGCAGAAAAATTGAAACCTCGCTTCTATAGACCATACATGGTGATCAAAAGAGTCAGGGAGGTAGCATATGAGATAGATTTTCCTGATGGTAGTAGGATCCACAATGTCTTCCATGTGTCTTTCTTCATGAGGGAACTAGGACAACAGGTCACCCCTTCGGCATATCTTCCTCCACTAAATGAGGAAGGACAATTGGTTTTGAGCCCAGAGAGGATTATTGATATTAGAGAGAGGTGGTTAAGGAGAAAATTCATTCGAGAGTACCTACTCATGTGGAGAGGATTTCTCGCTGAGGATGCCACTTGGGAGAGAGAGCATATTCTGAAACATCATGATTTGGATTTTCTTGGGGACAAGCAATCTTGGGAAGGGAAGATTTTAATGTCCACTTCCTTTTGAATGAAGAGAAAGCTTAGTAGCCTATACTACTCCCGTAGGTATAGTCAGTGAGAAAAAGGGAGTCACGGGGATTTTTTTAGTATCACTTGGGTGGAAGATATTATATTAAAGTGACATTAAATAAAATTATTTATCACTTAAGAATTAAAAAATCATTTTTAATGTTTAAGCAATAATTAAAGGAGAAATAAGGTAAGGGTTTGATTTGGTCAAAAAATGGAAAGATCTAGACGACTCAAAGGAAGAATAAAAGGAAGGGTAGCCTCTCACTTTATGATTATGATTTGATTGATCTCTTGCATGGTGCTCTTGGAGCCTTTGTTTCATTAGGGTTTAACAAAACCCTTCCATTGCTAGTCCAGTTTTGGTGGTGAAATATCTAACCTAGCTAGACAAAAGGGAAGATCTATCTAGGGACTTCATATGAATTTCATTTGGTGATTTACCTACAATCTATTGGAGCAATGAAATATTGGAGGCATGTAGTCTTATCTTCATATTGATTTGTCTATTGCTTCATTTGTGGGGTTTCATAGGAGGTCGTGGAAATTATAGAGGGTTGTCTAGGCTTATTTGTAGGTTGAACATAGTCCTAGCCAAGCTGTGATGGTTCATGTGAGTCCCAAGGAGCAGGCCGAGGTGATTTAGGTGGTTCATGGAAGCTAGGAGAGTCATTGGGTATTTTTTAAAGGGTTTGTATCCAATTTTTGCAGGTTCATATGGTTTAGAGGATACGGTGATATATTCTAAGGAGGCAAAACCTCTTTTCTTGGTGAATCATGTGGTTGAGGGAAGCTATCTTACATTAGGAGAGATCAAATTACCTTGGTAGGGTATTTTTGCAGAGAATCCATGCATTCGAGGAAGGTCAAGTGCCTTATTTGTTGAATAGAAGGGTTTGGAAGTGAGATCATAAGGAAAGGAGAGCCTTGAAACATACTACATCATCTCTTGGCATCATTCCTAGGTTTTTTTTGTTTACTGTGTGATACTAGATATTGCAGTTGTCATTACAATTAGATTGTGTGTGTTAGAGTTGTCATTACAACCATTATATATTGTGTGCTACTGTTGTTGTCATCAAAATCAACAAAGAATTGTATTGTTGTCCCCTATGGGGGTTTCCATCCATAATAAGATGCCATGATTATCTATTTATTTACTTTGTAATTGGATTCATGCCATGTGTTTGATTAAATTCCCTTAGGTAGGATACATGTGAATTGTTTGTTTAAAGTTGTCAATCATACAACACCTTAAAGGTATATGAAAACAAACTATTTGGAAAAGATCCATTGCCATATACACATTGATAATATTCTAGCTCAGGATATTACACTTACTTAAACTAATTTATTAAAAAGAAATGTTGGCCACAGTACATGCAATTAAGAAATGGCACCCTTACCTAATAGGAATACAATTCAAAGTAAAAACTAATCATGATAGTTTTAAGTACTTCTTGGAGAAACAATTATGTTCAGAAGAAAACAAAAATGGGTTACAAATATGTTAGGTTATGGATTTTAAATTATATACTAGAAACAAAAACATAATATTGTGGTGGATGCAATTTCAAGGAAAGAAGAAGAAATATAGGGTTCACTATGTGATATTTTTATTCCACAATTTGTATAGCATTAATTTCCACCCTACATTGTCACAGTGAACATATCAAAAGATGCACTCCAAGACACAAACATTAGCTCAAGTTTCATATATTTTTTGAGGGGTGTCGCTGGTTAGATATGAGATGACTAGTGACATGTCACTTGACACCAGATCTTAAGAAGAAATACCCTCTCAAAAGTTCTATATTTGTGGATTTTTGAAGAGATGAGCGAGGGATGAGTTAGTTCTTTGTGGCACAAACCTTGTGTTAGCACTCTATAAATTAGTTCATCTGATAAAAAAACGACAAAGGTAACCTAAAAACCAACTTTAAAGCTATGTACTATCCTGCTCAGCTCAGAGAGGGATCTCTCATGTCACCTGGTGTTTCTTTGGAAATCAATGGCTAGGTTTCGTTTGCTTTTAGGGTTTTTTATAAATTTGTTGGCAAGGAAGGGGAGGGACACTTAGGTCTATGGAGTCAAAATTCTAAAAATGAATGAAAAAACTCGTTGGCCAATAGAACTCTCCAGAGGATAAAGGCTAAGTGAGGTGATGAATATGAGATATAAATTGTATTTTGCAGAGTGTAAGAAGAAAAAGAAAACAAGTAACTGCATCAGAACATTAATGAAATGAATTTTGAATTAGTTATGAAGAACTTAACATAGTTTATATTGCTTAAGCCAAGAGCATCACAAGATGAATTATGGGCTTTTAAACTATCCAATTTAAACAAAATACAGTGCAAATGGAATCAAAGAACACAAGAAATACATACAAAGAAAGAAGACAAAACTCATATCACCACCATTAGAATCTTTTCATAGAGACTTCAAAAGATTCTGCATATGTATTCAATTCAGCTCCAGAAAATTACAATTGAGTTTAGAACAACTAAGGAGGTTCCCTTACACTTCTAACAACATTGATACATCTGGAACTTCTAACATTTATACAACTTGAGTTCCTTCAATTAGAAACTGATTATAATAGCTAAACTGAAATGTTTCAGCTTCTAAAATTGATTACAATAATTACAACTGACCATTTTGGTATGGGAACTGATTACAATGATTAATCAAAAAAAGTTATACGAACCAACTGTTGATTCCTCTGACTCTTCAAATTATTCCTTTGCCATTTGTCCTATTTTGGTCCTCTGTCTGATCTACCATTTCGGTGACACTTGGGCATTATCTACTGGTTCCTGGAAAACTACTCTTTGTTTTACCCATTTTCACTTTCTTCTTCCACTGCAAATCAGAAGGGATATCATAGTCCATCATTTCTTTAATTAGGATCTCCAGGTAAATGCAAGATGCATGCATCATGACTAGAAGTCCAATCTTCACTTTTTTGAACTGATTCAAGATCTCAAAATATGTAATCAAATATTCAACCAGGGTTGCTCCTTTCAAGTTCCCCTCCAAGATTTCAAACTTGAAGTGATACATTCTGCATTGAGCGAGGTGAGAATTGTATTCCTCCTGATCATACAATTTTCTTTTGCCATCCCAAAATGATGGGAGGCATTTTATGAACAAATCTTTAAACAGATCCTTGAATTCCTGTATACTTTTCTCCATCTGTATGGCTTTAGTTTGGACTTATTTTAGCAGGTTATGCTTGGAAATGACCCTCCTGGCCCAAATGATCAATGTAGTCCTATATTTGACCCCAATGGTTGGAAGTTCTATAGTGGGGATGGAATTTAGCAGTTTTATGGCATTTTGGGCCCACTCTGACGGTTTCTTTTCTAGGGTCTCATTTACAATAGTGCACCTGATTTTGGCTGTGATGGTCATGATATCTTTGTCATTGATGAAGTTCAAGTACACCCTGAACTTGGCAACTTCAACAACAATAGAATCCCAGATGACGTGTTTGTCTCCCTGCAACAGTCCTTTTCCTCTCAACCTTGTTTTCAGCTTGTCTACTCTTTCCTGCAAATCTTGATTCTCCTTTAGAAACTGAGCCATCCTCTCATCTTTTGTTTTCATTTCTTGCTTCAATTTATCTATATCTCCCTTTGTCCCTCTGATTTCTCCCACCTTCATGCTATCTTGTGACATATCCTAGACAATTCCTTCAGTGCTTGGCGCAGCCTCTGCAGTAGAAGGTATAGTTGCAACCATGTTTGGTAATTTTGTCTTCCCTTGTGACCAATTCACTTTTTCTTTCTCTAGCTGTAATATCTTGGCCTTGTAGTTCAATGCCTCTTGTCAAAATGCCTCCTTCTCTTGTTCTAGAGTAACCAGTTATGTTGTTTTGGATGCTTTGTGGAAAAAAAATTAGTTTCTTCTTCAAGATTTGAATTAGTTTGTCCTTCTCATGTAAGGAGGATTTCACTCCTTGAGGGCCTTCAGATTCTACCCTCTTGACCTGAGTTTTCCAATCTCTGTTGGATGCTTTCTCTTGCCTCAACTGCCCTTCTAACTTTATTGCATAAGCTAACATCTTTGAATTTTTTAGGCTTAGGCCTAAGTAATCTTAATATAGCATATGATTGGTATTCCTGTGGAATTTCACTTCGTCTAGAGCACTGATGTTGTCATATTTGAGCTTGATCTCAGATACTTTATCTTCATCTACAATTGCTATATTAATTGTCCTCTTCTCTATATCTCTTACTATGAACAAAGAAGACTTATGCTAAGAAATCTTTTCCACTTTAGGGATTAACTCCCTCATTTCACCCATAGCCAAGTTTCCTTTCTCAACATATTTCTTTGCCAAATCCTATTTAGATTGATAGGCTGCTCCAGATGACTTATCAAATATGTGTTTTTTGCTGCTGAAAGTTCTTGAGATGCCTTCACTTTGGATCTTCCTTCCTTTCCCAACTTCTACATTGTTGGTGCCACTCTCCACCATATCCATATTTACTTGTTCTTTAGGCTCTTCCTCTTCTAGATCCACTATATGTGTGGATTGTTTGATCTTCATCTTCTTAGGGGAAGTCTGATGACTATTGGTGCTCGGGACCTCTGAAATGCTTCTTTTGTTGTAAACACTTACCTTGGGGAATTTAACTATCAGCTTCTAAGGAATTTGTTGTGTTTGAGTCTGTTGTAGGGTTTCTCCACTTGATGTGTTTGAGATGGTTGAAATATTTCTTCCATATCAGCACAGACATCTAGATTTTCCAATTTGTCAAATCCCTCAACATGTTCATGCTCATAGGGGGGATATTTGTTCATTAGTATTCTCTTGGATATGATATCATGTGGATCATATATTCTTCTCTGTAGCTGTACAAATCCAAACTCCTTGAGATTTTCTTGGACCTGAGCTAAGCATGATCTTGTCTAGACAATGAAGGGTCCAATGATGAAAGGAAATTTTAGGTTGGATGCCTTATGTAATTTAAGGAAGTGATATGTTTCTGATATGATTCTTTTCCTGATGAACTCAAGGGAAAAGACTCTGGGTGTCAGAAAAATAGGCAAAAGATAGAGGGATTCATGACAACCATAAACCCATATCATTGTTGAATGCATGGACATCACCCAGTCCCCCACTCTGTTTTCTGGATTTGGCTGTAAATAACTCCTCATGTCATCCAGGACTCTTGGTAGGTTGGTGTTAAAAATCAAGTTGTAAACCGTGGACATGACCTTGTTGATAAAAATGAGCAATGTAATCCTTTTACATTCAGTATTTATGAATGTTGCTTCAGGGAACTCCCTCTTGTTTGTTTCTAGGAAAATCTTCAGCAGGTATGTGTAATATCTGAAATGTCTTAGTGACTAAAAATTCACTAGTTGTTTCTGGATATTATCAGCTATGAATTTATCAAAGCTAATGCAAACTGACTAACTGGACTCTGACTGGAAAAAATCCAACATAAAACCTAACATGACCTCGACCACATACTTGTAGTTATCCAGACCTAAAATCTGACTCGGTATGGAACATACTCATTGGACTTCAATAACCATGACATTAACACTCATTGGCAGGGATAAGCTTTCGGAAATATGCTCTGGTTTGACAATTGTTTGTAATAATATGTCTTTGACTTCTGATGGACACTCCCTATAAACCATAATCAAATTTTCTTCCTCGAATGGTTCATACATTGCGAAGAAGGACTCTGGTATGCCCAGGGCGCTTCGAATTGACAGACTCTCTACCCTACACAGGACCTCGGACCCCTGTTTATTTAAGAGAATTTTCTCTTCCTGTGAATATTTCTCTGCACACCAACCTATGAATTTGGGGAAGGGGAAAGTGATTTGATGGTGTAAGGGACTATAATGACCTGGACTTCTTCAAGGAAGGGTATCCGTTTCCCTACATTATCGGACAGATTAGCTCTAGACACAGAGATGGGCGAAATTGTGATTTTAGTGTCGAACCCATCTGAATCTATGTCAATTAGGGCTTCTTTGTTTGACATAGGGTCTTTCTCTTCTATAGACATAATGATAGGGTCCATGGTGGCGATGAGAAATACCTATAAATGAGAGGAAAAAGCATGATATTTCCGTACTGTTGAGCTTCAGTTTGAATGGAGTGGTCGCGCCAACTTTTAACATTCCAGTATTCAAAAAAATAATAAAATAACGACGAGTGCCCCCTTTATATATTTTCCCAATTTCATGGGTGAGGGGAAGTGGTTTGGGGAAACCTGATTATCTCCCCGAAATGCACCCAATGGCCCCATGTGGTCCTAACCCGAAACCGTGGTTTACTTTTCGGCCTACTTTCGGGAATTATCTTTCGCGCAAATTCTCCCTCCAAAAAGATCCTCGACCATTGATCTGTAGCACCTACGATCTATGCCCTATTAGGTCCCATCAAATCTACACTACCGCTATATTTAGCCTCCTCCTTCTAGACTTGTCCCTGCCTCTATTTTATCACACCTCCACATCAGTTTAGTGCCTCACTAAGTCTTGGAAACTAGATTTCACACAGAATTTTTATGGTGATAACATGGGCTCCAAATGGCGATTCTATCCTCCCTGCGAGGTAGCAAAGAACAGAAGATCAAGTGCCTACCCATTGGTCTATGATTTACTCCTACAACTGAATTTACCAAAATTTATTCAAAAATCTCAAAACCTACTCAGCATAATTCAGGGCCTTCACCTCGTGCTTTAATTCTGTTGCTTTAATTTTAATTTCTTCAACTGAAAAACAAAAATGATTATGTATAATGAATGGAAAGGGTGATGGTTTCTTTAAATGATATAATGTTTGACGAACCTGCCATTCATAGGTCCTCTTCCAACGATGTCTCCATTACTTTTTCTGTATCATATATGCATTATTCCCATGGTACGCCACAATTTTGAAAGGTCCCAACCATATATGGTCAAATTTCCCATGCTTTCCCTTGTATTCATTTCTGGCATCCCATCTCAATACCAAGTCTCCCACTTTGAAATCATCCTCCTTGGTATGCCTATCAAAATCCTTTTTAATATTGTCTTGGTGAAACTGATAATTGTTGAAGGCCTTTTCCCTTGTTTGTTGGACATTGATCAATTCATCTTTTCTCCTTCGAGTGGCATCTATCTCAGAATCCTACTCATAGTAACAAACTCATCACTGGCAATCCTAATATAGTAGGAAAAATTTCCTCTGTGCCATAAACAATCTAGAAAGGTGAAGTGGCAATAGATCTTTTTGGAGTGATCCTGTCAGCCCATAGTGCATGGATGAGATTTTTGTGCCAAGATTTTTGTTATCTTGCAACATCTTTTTGATAATTATGGTTAAGCTCTTATTGGATGACTCATCCAACCCATTACCTTGAGGGTAATAAGATGTGGAGTGGCCAAGAGTTGTATTGTAGTCACTACAAAATTTCTCCATCTTTTTGGACTTAAATGTTGCTGCATTGTCTGTAAGTATTTTGATTCGACAGCCAAACCTGGAAAAAATATTGTCTTCCAAAAAATGGATGATGACAACATATGTGGCCTGCCTAGTGGGAACTGTCACAATCCACTTAGTGAAGTAATATTTGGTTGTCAAAATCCACTTGTGTTGATCTGAGTACTGTCGATGAATTTATCCTATGAAATCAAGGCTCCGTTGTCTAAAATTTACTTCAACAGAGATGAGTTTCAAGGGAAAAGGCTGCAATTTTATCTTGCCATAAAAAATTTAGCATTCATGACATCTTGAAACCTCTTTGTAGACATCAGAAAAAATGTTAGGCCAATAGAACCCAACCCTCAATATCTTGTGCACACTAGTTTTCCAATAATGGTTTCCTCCACGGTCACCTTTATGGAATTCTCTAATGGTCCTCTCTGCTTCTTCCTCCAGCAAACAACTCAACAAGATTCCCCATGGATCCTTCAAATATAGAGATTGATTTACAATACAAAACTTTGTTGATTTCAACTTTAAGAACCTGTCCTTGGTTTTACTCAATTCAGGAGGAGCCTGCAAATTTCCCAACACATAAATGATATTTTCACCCATGGGGAGTCAAGGAAACTTTAGGATATCTGGGGGAATCTTTCTCCTTCTGAATCTGCTGACAAGTCAGTAATGAAATTTATTCCTAGGAGCTCACAATTTTTTTGTTCCATCAACTTTGCAAGTCCCTGCCCCTTTATCAACTTTGTAGGTTTGATATCAATGTCATATTACAATAACACAACTATCCACTTTCCCCTTTTTCCCTTAGGGTCGGGCTGAGTTAAAATTTCTTTCATAGAACTGTTGGGCACATGAGCAATGGTATGAGAATGCAAGGTATAAACTCTGAACTCCTTTAGGACCTTGACTAGTGCATATGCCTTCTTTTCCATGATATCATGCTTCAATAGGGGCATCCCTCAATGTCCTTCTATAGTATTGTATAGTCTTCGCAAAATTTTTTTAATCCTTCTATAGTAAAACACCAGCAATGGTGTGCTCTGAGGAAAAAGAGAACAATATAAATTATTTTTCAAAGTTAGGACTAGCCAGTATTGGGGCCTTGGTCAATGCCACTTTAATGTCTTCAAAGGATTTTTTGTCTTATGGGGTCCACTTTATCTCATTTCCTTTCTTGAGAATTTTAGTGATGTACTTTATGATTTCAGCCAGGTTAGGGATGAATCTTCTCAGAAAATTCACTTTCCCCAATAAAGATTGCACTTTGTTTATTCTTTTGGGTGTGCCAATTTTTAAGATCCCCTCAAATCTGCTGGAATCTATGTTGAAGGAAAATCTTCCTGTGGTCAGGTAGATCTCCTCAAAGAGCTAGACTGTTAACTCTAAGACAGAAAGTGCTTATCATGGTCATTGACTTCTTTTTAGATAGGTGGACTAGTGTGTGAGGAGGAAGGAGAAAAGAAGTACCTTTTACCAGTGTTTGTCCCTGCACGCTCCGAATTGAGCTCCAATCTTTCGTTCCTCGATAAGCCCTGTAGACAAACAGAGTACGACCACTTCCTACTCTATCAAGATTAGTCCAAAATAGGTCTATATACTAAAGAGACAAATTCATGTGAGATTGAACACGAATTAGAAAGAAACAGGCCAAGCACATTATATTAATGAGGACAAAACATTACTTACAGTCGTAGATGGATTGCAGCAGTTTCGTCAAGTCCTCTTTGTCTACCCCTTGCTCAAAAGATCCATGATATTAATGATGATAGCTTCACCAATTGCTCCCTATGAGATAATAGGTCTCTTGCTTTCAAATCATCTATATTCCAGCACCACTTATAAGATCATAAGTTTGGTGTGATTCTCCCTTTTCAGTCCCCTTTCACCATGAGAAAGCTTGCTTATATAGCCTTGGAGAGGCTCAACAACTTGAGATATCTTTAGGGTGAGTTGATTATTTTCCTCCTTCAGTTAGGGATCTTCCCTAAGATCATGGCTTGATTGAGGATTCGAATTCAACTGCCTTCTAAGAATGAAAAGATCCTTCCCCCATTCTTCTCAACAAATCAACTGCTGCCCAGAATAGGTAGAGCTCCCTCAAAAGGGCACTCAGAGCGTTATAACGCTCCCTAGTAGTGTTTAGAGGAGTGCTAGCACTCCTGAGAGTAGGAGCACTCCTGCAAAAGGGCTGATGCAGTGCTATAACGCTCCCAGATAGTGTATAGGGGAGCACCAGCACTCCTGAGAGAGGTATAGGGGAGCGCTCCCCTCCAAAAACTCAGTTTTTGGGGTGTTTTCAGGTGGCAAGAGGTTCATAAGCCTGTTGACTCATTTCTCTTCTTCCACAGCAAATGTTTGAGGTGTTTCAAGTGTTCTTCTCATGTCATTATAGGCATGACATAGGCATCATGGAAGTATGCTTTCTTTGACACTTGCGACACTTGTGAGCAAAATGTGACACTTGTGACACTTGTAATGATGACACTTGCAACACTATCGAAGTGAGTAATTTCGATGTGTAACAGATTGCCCCCCAAAGTATGAAGTTAGAAGATGAGAACTAATAACTGAAATGATTTGTAGACTTTCAAGCAAGGGTATAGACGCAAAGAACCTGACAAAAGCTGCACACAAACATCCAACAAATATTATGACATGTTTCAAACCCAAGGTAGGGATACCTATGCTTGGGTGATAAAGACTTGCAAGGTATGGCCGCCATAAAATACACTACGGATCCATAATTGTATTGATAAAAGGTATAGCCACCAAGGATACAGTGTGGATCTATACTCATATGACCTGAACTAATCGTACCCACGAAGAATACACAGTGGATCTACGAGATGACAAGACATAGCCACGACCAATACAAAGTGGATCTATGTCACAGTATATGTGTCATTGTTCAAGAGAAACTCCATCGCAACCTGGGCAAAGTATATATCAAAGTGATCACTCAACCCAGGGCCTTCTTACCGATCCCAATGTAGTACGAATCTAACCATGTGAATAGATGTCCTGATGTCGAACATGGCAGAAACCACTTGATTACCGGTCAATGATGTAAACCGTTAACAAGCGCGAGGGAAATCACCATTAATGTCAATGATTCCCAAGTTACTTTAGTACATTCCAACGAATGTGACTGGATGAGCTGGATTCGAACATCCGTGGAATCATCCGATTAGAGGTCAATGATGTAAACCTGTTGTCAGACATGAGGAGACCTTCCATTGAGGCATGCAGGTCCCAAAGTACTAACTAGTTTCTAAGTCTAATTCTTGGATAATGTGTTGAAGTCGATAGGAATAGACTCGTCGAAGGAGGGCCTTGATGTATCCCCCATCAACAACACAAAATAGACACATAGATGTAATTGGTAGATCAAATGAACATGTATTGACACAGGTATCGAGACAAGATATTTGTGATGGATGACTCTCGAGGCGGATACCTCCCTTGAACACTGAGGCACAACAACAAAAACATGACATGGACCAAAACTTGATGATGCAGTGGATGTTGTGACTTACTTCAGGTGACCCAAAGGAGTGAAAGAAACTCAAAGGATTGGCCTAGTGTAGAGGTTTAGTGGATTGAAATGTGTGCAAAGACAAAGTGCCATGTTCAAGGGCGACTCTAAGAGTTACTTGGTAATGTTCTCAAAAAAACTGCTTGGCTTGCTTCTTTCAATTTTTTCCCCCATCCAGATAGACGAGTACCTCTTTTTAATTTAACGAGCTCGAGGAGGATAACACATGCTCGATAAAACTCACCTTCGGTAATTTCCTCTTCCTTTGTTTAACGAACTGGAAGAAGTAAAGGTTCGATCCCATATGGGCCTGTCGATGTTTTGTTTAGCAAGTCCAAAGACAGAAAACTCGAAGGTTTTTCATGATTATAGAGTCAGGAAAAACACTTAAAAGAGAACTCTCTCAGTTCCTTTTTCATAAAGTAGTCTGACGAGACCGAAAAAGAGATAAACTATCGCTCAACAGACGTGTTCTTCAAATACTTTAACAAGCGTGAAGAGAATAAGGTCGCTCGGTAATCTTTTCATGTTTAGAGAGTCTGAAAAGAACTTAAAGATGACTCCAATGTTGTCATTTTTCGTAATA
>JASDQU010736719.1:48798-62525 GCA_032191745.1 Picea mariana | reverse complement strand
AAAATATTAAAATAAAACCAAAAATAAAATGAGATGTAAATAAAACAAACGTAATTTAATAATAAAAACATATATATTAAAAATAAACATGATAAAACAAAACAATAATATAAAACATTAATTGAAAAAACAAATTAAAACACATAATAAATAAACAAAAAAGTTAAAACGTAAAAAAACATTAAAACAAAATAATAATAAAAAAAAAGCAAAAAGGAAAAGAAAAACACGTAAAAAGAAAAAAATAATAAAAAAATTAAACAAAAAACAAAACAAAAGATAAAAGTCACATCATTCCCCCCTCCTGCAACTCCATATGCACACATCCCCAAAATTTAATCCAAGGACATAAAAAAATTCGGACCCCCTGTGCTTTTCGAACTTTAACGGACAGGGGGGGTGTCTGATAATTGGTATTGGGAGGGATGCTTGTCACCTCTAGGTGATTTTGTACCCCCTCCCCCCTCCCAATACCACTTACCACCTCAGTGGGGGTCCGGAATACCACCTTTCCCCAAAAACCATTTTCCCCCAATTTTTCAAAACCACCCTTTTTTGTCTATTTGACACCTCATCTTGCAAAGTGGATTCGGGGAAAATGGAGACATATTTTCAAAAACCGAGAGAGGTTTTTGTTCAGAATGGGCTGAATAACAATAACCTCTTCCAAATTTTTCAAAGGTTCCACCAGTTGATATAGTCGAATATTTCTTTTAGCCTCATTTTACAGATTTTTGGTTTTCCCTTTTACAGTTCCGATTTTGCAGGAGCTGTTTCAGTGAGGTGGAGACGAAATTTGAGAAACAGAAGGAGGTTTTTGCTCCATACAAGATTATATAAAATAAATTCCTTCTGTTTTTTCACAGGTGTCACCGATTGGAAGAAATCAATGACTGAGCGCACCCCTATTTTCAGTAGAGTCGGCCAAATTTGCAGTTCTAGATCTTTGGGATTTACTTGTTATTTTTGGACAGGAGGATCAAATTCGATCTCCTGAGCCTAAGGATTGTGTTTGTGATTTATATATATGTTTGTAATAGAGTAAAAAAATAGGTTGGACCCTATTGAAGAGGTATCTTTGTATAGCTTTGGAGCTAGTGTACAGGACCATTTTTTGGCAGAAGTAATATACAAGCATTTACTGGATTCTCATGGCACATATGTTGGTGAAGTGTCCTTATGTTATATGTTTTTCCCTGTTATATATTGTTTTCTTCTGATTATTCAATGGTAAATTAAGAGCAAAATTTGTTTAAAGGTACACTCTGTGTCTGGCTTTTGGATAATTTTTATGTTTTCTGCTAGAGGATAGCACCAGAATTCTTCATTGCTCTGCTACCATCCTCTCTTCTCACCTTTTATTTCACACCACTCTACAATTTCCAGAATCCAATTAGGGTGCCTATCTTGCCCTGTAATTTTCCCTGTAGAGATCTGTTTTGATTAAATATGTCGTTGTGACACCAATTCCCAATGACCCCCATATATTGTTTCAACCCAAACAATTCAAAATCCAAACTCTAAACCCATTAACTAGCCTAATATATATTCAAACAAATCTATATCAAACAGAGAGATCCCTCTCTGAGTCTTGGATGGCTAGATCCAAGACTCGAAGTGGTTTTGATGTTTCCTCTGTGACTGCCTTCACAGCCTTGGGCAAATTACAGAGCGATAACAAAATGCATTTTGTCTTCAAAATTGTCATCATAATTCTCATTTACATAATTATTTTGAAAAGGAGGTCTAATTTTCTGATTCCTCTGATCTCTTTGTCTGATTTATGGGACTGTTGGTCTTCTCTGATTCCTGGGTGGAACATAAACATGTTCTCTAGTGTTAGTCTTATTATCTAAATCCATTCTCTCCATCATTTTCTCCATAGTTTTCATCATCGTTTCAAACCTTTCTTATTGTTGTGGGGAAAATCTCCCTATGGACTAGCAAATAGAGTTCAGACTTTGCATGCATATATGACCAAAGAGAAACTACTTTCTACCTTCATCCCTAGATTTAAATCCCCTTTTCTTAGTAAATGCATGGAAATATCAACCTACCTCATTCTCGACATTTGATGTTGATCCTCCATTGTACTTGATTACTTGTTCACAATACTCCTTCCAAAGCTGACCTGCATCCAAGACAAGCAACAACTACACATGCATCCTACTTATATACTAATGGGTTAGAAATCCAAACATATACTGATCAAACTATAAACAGTTCATGAATTGGGATGGGAAAAGCATTTTCTTTATTACTTTGAATGAGTCAACTTACAAAAGTTGAGACTAGCCACTGCTCCTCGAACCTGATCCTGGGCTCCTCTTCTTCTGTCCTCCAACTGCTTTGCTTTGTTTTTCCTTTAGCACAAGGAAAGGCTAAAGGGTTGGGACAATGGGAATACATAAATGGGTAGATTTTCTTTACTATATTTTTCCTCCTTCAAATGGGACCCCTACCCCTTCTTTTATAGGATAGAAGGAGCTAGGTATTTGGATGAACCCTCGGCCATGCATGGCTGGGAGTTTCAGTTAACTCACCCATAGCATTTGTGTTTTGTCGACAACTTTAATTTTTTTGTTCTTTTGTCGGTCCATGCGTGCTGTTTTGGGTTAGCCATCGTGTACACACATGCAGTAATGGATTAGGGCACGTGGGCCTTATACAAGAGGATTTTCAAAGAGTTGTTCAACAGTGCTTTGGAAAAGAAGGGATATGAGTTGGCCTGATGCTAGGTAAGCATGTGTGGTGCAATTTAGGGTTATAATAGATGCCCCCTAATGTGTGAGGTCAAAAGAGCATCTGATGGCCAAAATACATTACCAATCTTTACTAATGTGCCGAACGATTGAGCCCAAGGATCAAGAACCGGGAGGTGTCGTCTGCAAAATAAAAAATGTCTCACCGAGGTGGGCATACCCATGCTTGAGATAAAATAGAATGATGGATACCAATCAAATACACTGTAGATCCATGTCAAATAACTATAAAGAGTACCCATGAACAAGACACAGCGGAGCTACATCTCGAAATCAGAAAGATATACATATAGAGTATCCATCTTCCAGAAGTTGATTCAGCTTGATGGCTGGAGATGAGATCTTTAGAGCTCGAGAAACAACTTCAAAATCTTCAAAACTCGGGTAGGAGTGTAATAGGAGTGTACAACTGCACTACCTAGAGGTCTTCGATGACTCATCGGTCATGGACTTGATAATCTTGATGATTAGACTGAAGGCTTCAGTGATTTTGAACAAGGACTTGATTGGATGTTCAGGATGGCCGAGTATGAAGACAAGAGACATATTGCAGAGGGGACGACTCAGGCTTGGTGACAAACTTCCCTTGGATAATAGCATGACAAAAGATGAAACTCAGGCACCATGTATGGTAATCATAAGTCTACGAAGCAGGATGCAACGCAAACTCTCCATATGTTTGGAAGGATAACCAAACGGTGGAGGACACAACTCTATATAACGAGAAAAAGCTTCCTAAGGTCGTACTACATCCCATAGTATGATGAAAAAACAGACAGATGTTCTTTATCCAAGGGTGAATCATTATGCTACCAATAAATAAAATACTTTTCCCTTCCTCTTTTTGGGGTATATTTGATTTTTTTGTTCTTTTCAATAATTGTGAAAAAAGAATAAAGGAATATTACGTTACAAGGGAGGAATGAGTGTTGCAAACATACAAGCTCAAGGAACAAGGACAAGACTGATGTTCTAGTAGAATGATACTCAGGAAAAATCCTCTAGGGTCCAAAGGTGTTAAGACACAGAAGCAAACTATTACAAGGCTGGCGCATAAGGTATGCAAATGCAGTTAACAAAACACACAATGGTAACTCCCTTCAATGTAAGTTTAACAAGCCTAGAGAAGGTAAGCTTGGTGGTTTTTCATATTTAGAGAGTCTGAAAAAACATAAAAGGGGACTCCATTGGGGTACCTTTTTTGAAGATAGTCTAGTCAGTTTGAAAAAGGGTAAACTAGCACCGATTAGACGTCGATTCAAAACCATTTTAACGAGTGTGACAAGGACAAGATCACTCAGCTATTTTTTTATTTTTAAGTAGTCTGAAAAAAAATTAACTATGGACTCCGTCAGGAATGTTCTTCTGGACCAATTTAACGAGTGTGAAATAATAAGGTCACTCAACAATCTTTTCAATTTTAGGGAGTCTGAAAAGAGCTTAACTATGGACTCCGTGGGGGTTCATTCTTCGTAAGTTTAGTCCCTCAGGCCCAAAAAAGGGATAAAATTATACCTGAGATTACTCTTCTATAGAGCTGAAGTCCCATAGAGTATACCTTTGTTCGTACAGTTGACCGTCTGGACCGAAAAAGGGGTAAACTACCACCGGACAGACGTGACTTCAAATTTTAGTTTAACGAGCGTGAAAGGACACAAGATCGCTCAGCAATCTTTTCATGTTTAGAGGGTCTGAAAAGGGCTTAAAAGGAGACCCATTATTTTTTTGGAGTCCTGAGGGTGAGATCAAGAGCGAAGAAGAATCATGCAAATGAGGCTCAAACTCATATTCAGGAAAGGCTATAAGGACTCCCAAGCCTACAGTGTTTTAGAGACGGCATGGACACCATAATGCAACCAGGACCTACCTAAGACATCCATGTTCTGGTAAGCTCTACCGCCAAGTTGTGACACTTCTAAAATAGATATGATGGTTCTGTGTCACAACCTAATGGGATCGATCCTATGGCAGTGGAAAAAGACAACGAGACACAAAAGTTGGGGTAGTAACCTAACCTATATGCTCAAGTTGATTCGTGGAACAATTTTCATGGACTGTCAAAATTTCCTCAAAACTTAAAAAAAATGTCCCAATACCCGATCAAATCCCTCCCATATAACTCTTGAATCACTCTAAATGGTTTTTGGTATAAAGAAAATGATAAGGGAGGCCAAAAAAGTGACAAAAAGAGGCCAAAAAGTCTATAAATAGAAGCTGGCAGCTCATTATCACCAATGTTGATTTGGAAATTGATTCTGGAGCCAAAAGACACCCTTTGATAAAAACGGTGATTCTGAGAGCTACAGTGGATGAAACGAACTTTCGTCTAGACCAAGTAAGTACAAAATCTCCCATATAGCTATTCAATTCTTTATTTTGGTTTTTTATTTCATGTTTTGGGTGGGCGTCGACCTTTAAAAGGTCGGCCCTAGGTCCATGTGAGTTGTCTCTGGACAGGCCGCATGTACACTCGGGTAGAGTAAAATCTAACTGCGTGTACATGCAACTGTCACCTAGACAACACGCGTGGGACCCCTTTATAGACAAAAAGAACTAAATAACACTCACTCACCCTCCTGAACTTGGTTGTTTTGGCAGGATGTATGTCCACTGGAGGGAAAGGGAGCATGAAGAAGTTAGTGAGTTGGTTGCAGGAGATTCGAATGTCATGGCCGCATTGATGCAATGTAGTTTACTAAATTTCTTCCTGTGTCTGTTTATGCGAGCACAACCAAGGCTACTAAATGCCTTGGTTTACTATTGGCATCCTGATGTAGAGGCCTTCATGCTAGAGGGGCAATCACTGGTGCCCACCACCGAGGATATCTACTTTTTGACTGGCCTCTAAAGGAGAGGGGAACCGGTCAATTTCAGGATGTTTCCATCGGGGCCGCATAATAGAGTGGAATTGATAGCCCTACACTGCGAGGTTGGGACAAACTGTTTGAGTTCCCGGGTGCCCATAAGTAAGATTACTAACCTATCGCTGCAAGCGATATTATTTCCCATTGGGAGGATTACTGGCTCGACAACCTTGCATCAAGCATCCCGTGCACGGATGAACTGTGCTATCAAGTGCTTGAATGCACAAATTTTTGACTAGAGTACCACACTACCGGAGTGTATGAAGAGGTAATTGACAGATTGTCATCAGCAGACACAGAGGAACTTTGGGTTCGGGACTATTTTGTGTTCCTTATTTTTTGAGAGAGTTCTGAGATTTAGTCCTCAAGAAGTGGTATGAGGACATCAGGCCTCTTTTCTTGCAGTATGTAGATGGGCAGTATTACTTTCGTGACAGGGTGGTGGAAGGACCAATGAGTCCTTCGATGATGAATTTTTTTCATGGCTGTCATGACAAATCTCTGTGATCGAGGATTACCCATATGTAGGGATAGACTTTTCTAGAGATCCTGAGATACCCATGCCTCCTAGTGAGGAGCGAGGGGAGATGGGTAAGTCTCCACCTTTGTAGTTTTTTGTTGTATATGTACTTTTAATGTCTTTTTTGTTATATATATCATTTTTTTTATATGCCATAGTATTTGACAGATACACATTTGTTGCATGCAGATGTGGGACCAGTGTGACCTACCGATTATGTATGGAACAGGTGTCGTCCTCGGCTAGAAGCCACAGGTGCCACTGTCGGGGGACCAACAATAGCAGGAAACCTCCCAGTAGGGGAGGCTGAGAGGGTACTTAGACGAGTTGAGAAGAACTTTACTGCACTCACTTGCACAGTCCCAATGGCAGAGATTGAGGACCTGCCGCCATCCATGCAGCCTCATGTAGTGGGGGCACCTCGGACGTGGGTCTGATTGTTTAGGCATTTATCCCATGCTATGGACCAGTATAACAGGGCCCATAGGCCCTGAACCTATATAGACTTTTTATGTGCCACGGGCACTACTTGTATATATTTTTTGAGGGCATAAAACCTGTGACTCGTTACTGGTCCTATTTTTGAGGCGCTTGCGTCCATCTATGTACTCTAGTTACTTTATGATATTATATATGGTTTTTTGATCTTTTTTGGCTTATGGATTACGTGTGCAAAAATGTATTTACATGCTTATTTCAATGTTCTTTCATATGTGTGCAAGATGCCAATCTAAAATTTAATTAGCTAGAGTATCTGTAATTTGGTTTAATCTCCTAGGAATATGAAAATATGTAATATAATCAAAGTTTCGTTCTAAGAGACATACCCTAAGGAATCGTCAGTGTAAGGTTGGATCATGAACATGGTATATTCTGTTTAACTGAGACACAACTAGTTGAGCGTCGAGATAGACCTGGAGATGAGAGATACCCAATGACAAGGCATCATGAAGCAACTCAATAACTGCACTATACTCGGCGACATTATTTGTGGTGTCACCTAAGCATATACCTCTAGAAAATAACAACTGGCCCTGAGGTGTAAAGATTACCCAAGCTGCGGAGGCAAGCCTCCGAGTGTGCCATCTAGCACCATCTGCATACCCAATGAACACCTTAAAATCACTTGACATCTATCATATTGACAAAAGATAACATCAATGACACATCCATAACATTTAAAAGAAACCAAAAAGTAATAGTACAAAGACTATACATATGTTACAAAAAGTTACCCACAGTGGCCTGCCTATGAGTAATACTTCTTGAGGTAGAGCCCATTTCTAGGCTTCGCCAAAGCATTCCCTTCAAAATCAACCAGATGATAAGCACCCTTTTTTAATACCTCTTTTATGATAAAAGGTCTGAACCACATGGGTTTGAATTTTCCTACCCCCAGGGGGTCCTTATCTTGGTCATAGACTAGGACAAGGTCGCCTTCAGAGAAAATCTGAGGACGAACGGACATATCATACTGACACTTGACCTTATGTTTGTGAGCCTTGTTGGCCAGGGTCACATCACGACGCTGCTCATTGAGCTGCTCAAGGTATACTAACCGTTCTTCAAGTGGAGAAGTGTCTGGCAATAATTGTACTACCAATTTTAAAGATGGGATCTGACATTCGATGGGCAGGACTGCCTCCAGCCCGTAAATGAGTTGAAAAGGTGAGAAACTAGTTGTAGCCTAAATAGATGTTTGGTAAGCCCATAATGTCGAGTATAACATCAAATGCCAATTTGACTTGGCTGAGTTGATAGTTCATTGTAGAATAGCCATAAGAGTTTTGTTTATGACTTCCACCTGTCCATTGGCTTGGGGGTAGTAGGGTGATGAATGCTCTTGCAGTAACCCAAGATTTGATGTTAATTCGGTCATCATTTGGTTCTGAAAGTGACTGCCATGGTCAATAACAATCTCTCTCGGGACGCCGAACCTTGCTATGATCTGGTTCAATAAAAAGAGAGTTGTAGTCTCTCCATCATCTTTAAACGTTGGCATAGCTTCGACCCACTTAGTGAAGTAGTCTACAGCTACAATGATATAGCGGTGCCCCCTTGCTGAAGGGGGGTTGCAAGTAGTGTAATCAATCCCCCACTTGGTGAAGAGACCAACCATGATGACAGGAAACATGGGAGCGGGATGTGCCCTCATCTTCCAAGAGAAGATTTGGCACGGATGGCACTTCTTGACCGATTCTATACAATCTTTGATAAGTGTCGGCCATAAGTAACCTACTCATAGAATCTTTTGGGTTGTTGCCAACCCAGAAAAATGACCGCCACAAGCTCTGGTATGGAAATCGTTAAGCACGAAAAATGCCTCCTCATGAGTGAGACATCGACGTAATATGTAGTCTACACCTCTCCGATACAATGTATCATCGAGTATGAGATAATTTGTAGCCTGATGGCATATACGCCGACGCTCATCACGAGAAGCAGAAGTGGGGCACTTGAAAGTCTAGAGATACATAAGTATATCTCCATACCAGGGATCTGAAGATGTGATAAAAAACATATCTCCCTGGATAGGTGATTCTTCAGGCACAACGTCACCTAACTCAACCGGAAGTTCCGAAATAAGCTCTGCAAAGACCAATGAATTCTTGGACTTTGCTAAAACAAAGTCTAAGTCAAAGTCCTAGAGGATGACTATCCATCTACTGATTTTTCTGCCTATTACCCATCATGTCAACATGTACTGGAATGGATTCACGACAGCAATGACGGTGGTCTTATGAAACAGAACATAATGACGGAACCGTTGAACAACATGAACTGCTGCCAACACAAGTTTTTCGATATGAGAATAATTGATTTCCAGTCCTACGAGGCCTCGTCTCAGGTAATAGATCACGTATTCTAAGAACAAATCATCTTCCTGAACTAAAACCATGCCAATGGTTGACTCTGCGGCAACCAGATATAATAAGAAATTTTTTTTATAGTTAGGTGGTCGTAGCAGAGGGGCCATTGTGAGGGCATGTTTTAATGTATCAAAAGAGCATTGAGCAACATCATCCCAGTAAAAAGGAACATCTTTCTTCAGTAAGCACATAAATCCCTTGGTGATTTCGGCATAGTTGGCGATGAAGCATCGTAAAAAGTTTGCCTTGCCTTGTAGACTCTAAAGTTGAAGGATTGTGCATGGGGGGGGGAACTGGATTATTGCCTCCACCTTGAGAGGATGAACCATGATCCCTGTTGTTGATACGATGAAACCTAAAAAATGTCTTGACATTACGCAGAAGCTACACTTGTTTGGATTCAAGCAAATTTGAAAGTAGCGACAATGTTCGAAGATCAATTTAAGGTGTGTGGGATGATCTGTTCTCTTGTGAGATCGTGATGCTAAATCATATAGATAGGCCTCCACTATATGCTTGAGATAATGAAAAGCAAAAGACATGGCCCGCTAGAATGTGGCTCCAACATTTTTAAGACCAAAAGGCATCTTACGATATGCGAATGTACCCCAAGGAAAAATGAATGTCATTTTGTGTTGGTCTTCGGGTTTGATTTGGATTTGATTATATCCCAAAAAGCCGTCCATGAAAGAAAAGGCTTCATAACCAACACATTCATCAATGATCTGGTCAATGAATGGTGTTGGAAAATTGTCTTTGGGACATGCCTTGTTCAAATCACAGAAGTCGGTACATACATGAATCGTGCCTTGTTTTTTATTTACTGGCACAGGATTTGACACCCATTGAGTCAAATGGATAGGATAGATAAAACCTGCCTTTAGCAATTTCTCTACCTCAATATTGATGGTTGCTGCTTTCTTAGGATTAACTGGATGAAGCTTCTATTGGATAGGCTTGGCATCAGGATATGTTGTGATTTCATGTTCAACTATTTTTGGATCGATACCTGGAATTTCCTCATAAGACCAAGCAAAAACATCGCAGAATTCCTTGAAAAGATCCGTGTAGATTTGAATCTCTTCAAGGGAACAATCTGCTCCAACGAAGACGTTCTCCATGATGCCAGGGTTTCGGGAGATGTTTATTGGTATAGCTTCAACGATAGTTTCCATATTTTTCTCAGCATAAATTTCATGTGTAGCTAAGAGATTAATAGGACACGACTGATCTCCAGTCATGGTCATGGTTAATTCTCCTACTTCGATTTGGCTTAACTCTGGGAGAAAATATGATCTGTGATGAAGATCTTCCCAAGGTTTGTTCGGACTAGTCATTGCTTCGATTACTGCTTCATCAGAAGGGAAAGTCTAACGAATCGATGTTTGCGAGAGAACCCTAAGCCCAAATAGGCTCTAGAAGTGGATCGAACTCTTGTGCAGGAGTCGGATTAGTGTTAGTTGAAGCTTGCTAGACTAAAGAGTATGCTACTTCAGTGACAGACAAGGGCATGGAGATGCTTGGGTGCCCTGTCTCATCCATCGTGGTTGATGGGGAAGGAAGTATCCATGGATCCTTGAAGTAATTCGTGCGGAACAACGAAACTTGAAAAATCTCAACCTTATGGTGATTGGATATACATTTGATATCCCTGTGAGGAGGTGGGTAATCGAAGGTACCCATCAAGGATGGGCACAAACCAACTTCTACGTTGACAACACCTGATTGAGGATTATCAATCATCAAGACCGTGGATGCCCCCAAAGTTGGGTCAGGTCTGGAGAAAGACAATTGATCGATGGTCACTATCTGGCCCTCGTGTGGAAAAAACAAGACCCGAAAAACTGTAGCAACCACAGATTACATAGCACAAGTCCAACTCCATCCTAACAAGAGGTTATAGTCAAGGGTAGCATCGACTACCTCTACTTTGACACACACGGTCTTCCCTCCTAACTGCACAGGGAAAGAAGGGATGATGCCATGTGGTCAGAATGAACGACTGTCAAAAGAAGTGAGGAGAGTAGGTGATGGAGACAAAACGGGCTAGCCAATGGCCTTCCAACATGCCAATGACATAACGCATGTCGAGGTGCCCTCATCAACCACCGTGTGGAAGATAGTCCGAGTAAAATTTTTTGTGGGATAAGCCACAACTATCTGAAATGCTACGTGGTAAGGCAGATGAGGTTTTAAGTTAGTTGTATCTAACATGATGGTACCTGGATTACAAGTCTCAGTAGAGCCCAAAGTAGTTAACAAGGATTTCCTCTGAGAAGGGTAGCTTTGGAGGACCTCCAAAGCAGACATCACACAAGGGGTTTGTGATAAATCCTCCACCATAGAGTAGTTCTGGGCAGCCCTTTCATTTGGGTTATGAGAATCTTTTTTAAATGCACCTTTTGGAATGCGTGTCAATGTTTCTCCCAATGTCTTCTCAATCTATAGAGGAAGATATGGGAGGTCAGCTTCGTTACCTTTCTCAGAAGTGCTTGGTTTACTGTAGTCATGTGCTCTAGTCGATATAAAAGCATCACCCCTAACCATATATACGTTCATGGATGCGGGGTTGTTCAGAGGCGAGCAGGTTTCTTGGTTGCCCCCTTTCGTGCTTGCAAAGGCTTGAGTTAGATTTTTCTCATGTTGAAATGAATTAGTCAACACTGCCTATTTTTGCTGCATGACAAATTTTTGGGCCTCTACAAGCCGAGGACATAGATGGGTCGGGTGGTCTTCCACACACAAGTTGCATGGATACCTCACCTTTCATTTTTCAGTGTTGTTCCTGCCATCATTATCGTTGGGTTTTTTGTCCCCCTTACCCTTCTTTCATTGTTTTTTCTTCCCTTCAGGCTATTGGGTGGCCTTTGGGTTAGTCGACTGCACTGTGTGTACTTCCAACATTTTGGTAGGGGGAGCAGCCAAAGTAGTAGTTTGGCTAGCCACTGTGTGTTGTATAGATAACAGCTGCAACTTCTTCGTCAATTGCTCAACAGGCTTTGTTTGTGTTGAAACAACAATACCATCGGCATGTGGTCCATCTCTCTGTCTAGTTTTATCCAGTACTGAATGTGGTGCATCTGGAAAGATGTTATATAATAAACTAGACTGCGAATAGATGAGGTCAAACTGTTAAGCTCTCATGATGGCATCTTCTTTGGAGAAAAATCAGGACGTCACAACGTCTTTGGATAACTACGGGACCAAAGACTTAAGGAACCACTCAAGCAAGAATGTTGTTGGGACTGGTACCTTGATTAAACTCTTTCAGCATCTCCATTCTTAGATGTGATCAGAGATATGGTCTATTGTTGTCTGTTCAAAATTGGCGAGCAGCTTTGTGCCAGCATCGTATCTCACAGGTAACTGGAAATGGTTCAGGAAATCCATTGCCAGTTTTCCAAAAGAAGAGTATCTTGAGCGATCGAGCTCAATGTACCATTTTGCGGCACTCCCAATGAGAGTACGTTGAAACAATTGCAATTGTACAGAGTCATCTTTCAATGAGTTAGATGAGCACCAAAGATGGAAGGTAGTCACATGATCTCCTGTATCTTCATTAGGCTTGGCTTCAAACTTTGGAATGTCTGAAGGCAACTTCATCGGCATAGGAGGCCAATGTGGATCGTGATAAATAGGGTCATTCAACAACCTTGTCAAATATGGAAAGTGTAAAGTCACCAAGAAAGGTAGTTTGGGTTGTTGGTGATAACCTGGGAAAAAGGGGCCTGGAGTTTGACTGGCACCAGGTTTCCAGGAAAAGTTTGTCTGCTGGCCCAGGTTCTGGTAGAAACCATGGCCCTGGCCAATGTAAGGATTTTGCATATGTGGAGACATCATCGGCTAATTTCTCAAATAGGACATAGATTGTTGGGCATGCATTATATTCGAAGGACTTTGGGAAGGATTACCCCATGCCGGTCCTGTGGGGATAGGCATAGTAGTTTGTCTAGGGTTCCATTGATTGTGGAAAGAATTACCCCATATCGGCATTTCGAATGAGGGAACGGATCCTTGCCCTGAATTCCAAGGTCCTTCTAGGTTTTCCTCTTGTGCAGGAATAGTACCCTGCATAGGAGTAGATTGTCCAAAAATGGGGTTGCCCCCAGTCGGGAAAGCAGCAGACGAGAAGGTGTTGTTACCAAATGTTCCATTCAAAGAAAACAGTGTCGAACCTACCGGCATACTATGCGAAGGTGTTCCTTGACTCCCCGCTCCAAATAAACTATTGTGTGTAGGTTGCCCGGCGGATGGCTAATGCGATCCAGCGAGTGAAGGGGACGAAGGAGGGATATGACCTCCTCTGTAAGGGAAATCATTAAAAGGAGTAGGAGTGCCCTCCATGTGACCTTGCATAGGAGTGCTAGAGCTCCCCACCCCCAAAACCAAAGTCTGTAAAGTGGAGTAAGAAAGTACAAGACTTGTACCCAAACTAGGCATCCTGTATGAGAACGGAGGGCCTATCGCACTTGGTGTGAAAGGGGTTGTGGCCACCGCCAAAGATGGAATCAGACCACTGTGTGAAGTAGTTATGGTAAAGACCATGGTGGCTCAGACCAACGATGGTGGGTTAGGAGATGAAATCTCTCTTGTGGTGACAACCATGGTGGGAATTGAAGAATTCCCAGAAGGAGTAGCAACATTTGTTTCCATTGCTATGTGCAACACTGTCTGGAGCTCATAAAATTGAATTGGTACAATGAAAGGTGCT
>JASDQU010736719.1:30055-48603 GCA_032191745.1 Picea mariana | reverse complement strand
TCATGATCGGCGAAGCTCAGGATCCTCCACTGTGTGATAATATCCAAGACACTCTAAGGTAGTCTAAACATTCAAAAGTAACACATACTAAAAAAAAATTTCTAGAAGATAAGACAGGCAAACACTAAATTAATTGGAAGAACAGTTACAACAACCAACACTAAAGCAACTTACCGGTGCAAGTGCAACTCGAACATGGAAGCACCCTCCAGGTATACTCTGCAAAGTGTGGCCTGATGTCTATCCTAGGTACCATGTTATATCCCCGCAGTCACCTGTGTATGTCCGTAAAAAAGATTGGCAACTAGGTTGCCAGCGCGCGAACAGTCACCAGGCGGGTACAGTCGAAAGTCGGGTAGACCACAATGAGCAGGCTATCGAGCCCGAAACCTGTCAAGGGTATCGAGAGAAAATGGTCTGGAAGACAATTGAGGACCTCAAATGGATTCAAGACCCAAGAATCCCTGTGGCAAATGAAAACGATGGAATCCTAAAACAAGCCCTCTATATGTGTTCTCCACTACGATTGGTTCAGCTTTGGAGGGGTTATCTCTGCTACCTTTCCGCACGCGACCTTGTGTTTATCCCCTGTGTTAGAGGGGGGTCCCGGATAAATTTCACATCACTAGACTTAGATACTCCCTAACTCAGACTCCAATGTTTGTTTTGAAAATGGCCTTGAAGAGTTTCCTCTCCAACCTGATCCAAGGCCCTAATCCTGAACTAGTTGGCGAACCCTACAAACATAAAAGTCTAATAGATTTTAAATTTAGCATTAATTTTATGGATTTGTCTTATGTCAAGGGGTATGAAGGTGAAATTGATGATGTGAAAAAGATGAAAGCAATGAATGAATAAAAAATATGGAAACAACTTAATGCAAAATTTCAACAACTTTTCAAAAAAAAAAATTTAACTTTTCTAAGATTTTGGACAGCAAACTCAAAGGAATTTCACTCGACTACAAGCTACTTATGATCTGAGTAAACTACAAAAACATATGAAATAAATGACTTTTCCCTGGCTAATAATGCAGAAACACACTCATCAACCAAACAAGAAAATGAAAAGAGATTTTTTTTTATTTAAATGCTAGTAAAGTAAGAAAGGAAAAATACCGACAAGCAAAAACCATGAAAAACAATTCTGGCCTAATCGCATATCACAAAGAATCAGATTAAAAAATCACACACTAGCAATTTTTAAACAAAATGAATCTCACACTTGTCTAAAAATCGTAAAAAATCTTTTATTTTTAACTGAGAAAAAGCAGGCTAAGGGTAAGATTAATCCTAAGCTACTAACTGCTCACACAGAGATTCAAACACCTAAGAGGAATAATTCTTATCAAGGGAAAGGATGACTGCCTTACCCTCAACAAAAAGTATCATGTACAAGCACGTGACTGTTAATCAAACAGCTGTGCGAATGCATGCTATATAGATACAGAGGGCATGTACACGTGGACTGACGTTGTACAGGCCGTGTGTATATCTAAACTCTGAGAAAAATGAAAACAGAGAACCCAAAACCAAGAAGAGACCACTGATACTGATAACCAGGATCCCTTGAAGGCTTGAACACTCTTTTTAATAGAAAAAAAAATAATGTAAGGAAAAAATGATAAGGAAAAAACAATCTGAGATAGAACTGCTAGCAAACAAGACTCAGACAGAATTCTAGAAAACCCCCTGAGAATGTTGGATTCTCATAGGGAAGAGGATGACATCCTCTGAAGTTCTCTGAACTCTACACACTACTGCTACTTCTTCAGCTAGCGTTCACACGCGGGTTGCAAGAGAGTAGGGCATGGGTACACACGTGTAGACCTTATGTAGGCCACGTGTACCTCTGTGGGTCCCAAAAAACACAGTCAAGAAAAAGACAGGGAAAGATGGTATGGAAAACTAGACTCTCTGCTAGCTTAGACCTTACAGAAACTAAAAGAAAAAACATGCAAGAAAAACTAGTTTGTAAAACTACCCAAAAACTAAATAAAATTCCAAGAACCCTAGAGAGTCTCCCCAGTATGGTCGCCAATTCTGTTGTGGGGAAAATCTCCCTATGGACTAGCAAATAGAGGTCAGACTTTGCATGCAGATATGACCGAAGAGAAACTACTTTATACCTTCATCCCTAGATTTAAATCCCCTTTTCTTAGTAAATTCATGGAAAGATCAACCTACCTCGTTCCCAGTGTTTGATGTCGATCTTCCGTTGTACTTGATTACTTGTTCACAATACTCCTTCCAAAGCTGACCTGCATCCAAGACAAGCAACAACTACGCATGCATCATACTTATATACTAATGGGTTAGAAATCCAAACATATACTGATCAAACTATAAACAGTTCATGAATTGGGACGGGAAAAGCATTTTCTTTATTACTTTGAATGAGTCAACTTACAAAAGTTGATACCGGCCACTGCTCCTTGAACCTGATCCTGGGCTCCTCTTCTTCTGTCCTCCAACTGCTTTTCTTTGTTTATCCTTTAGTACAAGGAAAGGCTAAAGGGTTGGGACAATGGGAATACATAAATGGGTAGAGTTTCCTTGCTATATTTTTCCTCCTTCAAATGGGACCCCTACCCCTTCTTTTATAGGCTAGAAGGAGCTAGGTATTTGGACGAACCCTCAACCATGCATGGTCGGGAGTTTCAGTTAACTCACCCATAGCTTTTGTGTTCCATCTGCAACTTTCCCTTTCTTGTGCTTTTGTCAATCCACACGGGCTATTTTGGGTTAGCTAGCATGTACACGTGTGCAGTAATGGATTAGGGTGCGTGGGCCTTTATACAATAGGATTTTCAAAGAGTTGTTCAACAGTGCTTTGGCAAAGAAGGGATATGAGTTGGCTTGATGCCAAGTAAGCATGTGTGGTGAAATTTAGGGTTATAACACTTATGATGCTTGTGAGGTTGAAGGTTGTGCCTTATCTTGAACTTTGTTTATGTCCCTGTCATATTTAGATTTGATCTTTCCTGAGGCCATTATATTCAATTCCACTTATATTTCACTGTCCATCATGTCATCTAATGAAGTAGATCTTCTTTCCCTCAACAACAAAGAAAAATCACTTTCAAAGGAATCATCATATCCGAGTTGAGCATATTTAGGAGGGGGTTTTACCTCAGTAGGAATTAAATTATAGACCGTCACAAATATGGTTGAAAACTCCTTCACTGTTTCATTAGGTTACCTCCTCATGTTGTTATACTGAATTAACAACTGAAGGGGGTTTTTCTTATTTCCCCACTTTGCAAGAAAACTGTTTCAAAGGCTTCAAAATTTATGATACTAGCTGTTGGGAGAGCTATGAACCACTTTCTGACTTCTCCTGCAAGACTTTGTGCAAACAACCTCATTTTTTCATCCTCAAAATCTACTTCTTCTAATTCTATAAAATCATTGAACTAGTCTAGATGCTTTTGGGCTGACACACTGCCTTCAACATCATACAACTTAATCCTTAGATTATATTCTTGGGGAAAATCATGTAACTGAGCAGGCAATACAAGAGGGGAAAACCTAGCTACCATGGTTGTTGTGAGGACTTGAAGTGGTTGTTGGTTTTGAGTATGGATCACAATAGGTTTGGAAGAAGCAGCTAACATTAAATCTTGGAACCTCTTAGTATCAAAGATGACTTCATTCAAACAAGATTCAGATTTAGTTTTGAACAGAGTTTGCTCAAATTTTACATCAAACTCAATATCTTCAATTCTTGTTACTCCATCTTTGGGCAAGGATAGATATATGTCAAAGTGAAAGGATGGACTTATTGGCCTTTCTTTTATTTTGTGTACAATTTTCTCAGGATCAGACACAGGGATTGCAGCTTTTGGGTCTGGGTTTCTCCTAGAGTGAATTCTCTTGGGAGCCAAGATTTCTAGCTCAAACTACTTTGTTGTATTGGTCTCTTGGTAATGGAGCCTCCATGGTAAAAATAGTCCCATCCAATAAGGTGTTTGATTCACTGTCACTCTCAGGAATCAAATTTGAATCTTTAAGTCATTATTTTCCCAGGGAAGATTTCACTTTCGATCCACAACAATGGCGCCAGAATGTTAACACTTTGTAAATTTTTTCGACTGATAAAAAAATGACAAAGGTAACCTAAAAACCAAATTTAGAGTTGGGTACTAGCTTTCTCAACTCAGAGATGGATCTCTCATGTCACCTGGTGTTTCTTTGGCAATCAATGGCTAGGTTTAGTTTTTTTTTTACGGGTTTTTATAAATTTGTTGGCAAGGAAGGGGAGGGACACTTAGGGCTATGGAGTCAAAATTCTAAAAATGAATGAAAATAATGGCTGGCCAGTAGAATTCTCTAGAGGATAAAGGCTAAGTGAGGCGATTAATATGATTTATAAATTTTATTCCGCATAGTGTAAGAAGAAAAATAAAACAAGTAACTCCATCAGAGCATTAATGAAATGAATTCTGAATTGGTTATGAAGAACTTAACACAGTTCAAATTGCTTAAGCCAAGAGCATCACAAGATAAATTATGGGATTTTAAACTATCAAATTTAAATAGAAGACAGTGCAAATGAAATCAAAGAACAAAGGAAATACATACAAAGAGAGAATACAAAACTCATATCACCACCATTAGAATCTTTTCATAGAGACTTCAAAAGCTTTTTCATATGTACTAAATTCAGCTCCAAAAAATTACAATTGAGTTCAGAACAACTAACGAGGTGCCCTTGCACTTCTGCCAACATTAATACATTTGGAACTTCTAAAATTTATATAATTTGATTTCCTTCAATTAGAAACAAATTACAATAGTTGAACTGAAACGTTTCGGCTTTTAAAACTGATTACAATAATTACAACTGACAATTTCGGTATGGGAACTGATTACAATGATTAATTAAAAAATGTTTCATGAACCAACTCCCAATTCCTCTGACTCTTCGGCTTCTTCCTTTGGCATTTGTCCTATTTTGGTCCTCTCTATGATCTGCCATTTTGGTGACACTTGGGCATTATCTGCTAGTTCCTGGAAAACTACACTTTGCTTTACCCAACTGCACTATCTCCTTCCATTGCAAGTCAGAAAGGATATTGTAGTCCATCATTTTTTTAATTATGATCTCCATGTCAATGCAAGAGGCAAACATCATGACTGGTAGTCCAATATTCACTGTTTTGAACAGATTCAAGATCTCAAAATATGTAATCAAATATTCAACCAGGGTTGCTCCTTTCAAGTTCTCCTCCAGCCTTTCAAACTTGGAGAGATCCATTCTGTATTGAGCGAGGCGAGAGTTTTATTCCTCCTGATCATACAATTTTCCTTTTCCATACCAAAATGGTGGGAGGCCTTTGATGAACAACTCTTCAAACAAATCATTGAATTCCTACATACTTTTCTCCATCTGTATGGCTTTAGTTTGGACTGATTTTAGTAGGTTATGCTTGGTAATGACCCTCCTACCCTAGATGATCAATGTAGTCCTATCTTTGACCCCAATGGCCTGAAGTTCTCCATTGGGGATGGAATTTAGAAGTTTTATGGAATTTTGGGCCAACTCTGATGGTTTCTTTGCTAGGGTCTCATTTACAACAATGTGCTTATTTTTGGTTGTGATGGCCATTCTAGATTTGTCATTGATGAAGTTCAAGTACACCCTGAACTTGGTAGCTTCAACAGCAATAGAATCCCAAATGATTTATTTGTCTCCCTACAACAATCCTTTGCCTCTCAACCTTGTTTTCAACTTGTTTACTCTCTCCTACAAAGCTTGATTCTCCTTTTGAAACTAATCCATCCTCTCATATTTTGTTTTCATTTCTTTCTTCAATTTATCTATATCTCCCTTTAGCCCTTCGATTTCTCCCACCTTCAGGATAACTTGTGACATAGCCTAGAAAATTCCTTCAGTGCTTGGCCTATCCTATGTAGTATAAGGTACAACTACAACCATGTTTGGTGATTTTGTCTTCCCTTGTGACCAATTCACTTTTATTTCTCTAGATGTAGTACCTTGGCCTTGTAGTTCAATGCCTCTTTTCGAAATGCCTCCTTCTCCTATTCTAGAGAAACCAGTTCTATTGTTTGTGGATGCTTTGTGGTAGACCTTTTTAGTTTCTTCTTTAAGCTTTGAATTATCTTGTCCTTCTCATCTAAGGAGGATTTCACTCCTTGAGGGCCTTCAGATTCTATCCTCTTGACTTGAGTTTTCCAAGCTCTGTTGGATGCTTTCTATTTCCTAAATTGCCCTTCTAACTTTATTGCATAAGTTGACATCTTTGAATTCTTCAGGCTTAGGCCGAAGTAATATGAATATAGCATATCACTCGTATTCCTTTGGACTTTCACTTTGTATGGAGCACTAATGTTTTCATATTTCAACTTTATCTTCATATGCAACTACTATATTAAATGTCCTCTTCTCTATATCTCTTATTGTGAACAGAGAAGACTTATGCTAAGAAATATTTTCCACTTTAGGGATTAACTCCCTCATTTCACTCATAACCAAGTTTACTTTCTCAGCATATTTCTTTGCCAAATTCTCTTTAGATTGATAGGCTTCTCCAGATGCCTTATCAAATATGTGATTTTTGTTGTTGAAAGTTCTTGAGCTGCCTTCACTTTGGATCTTGCTTCCTTTCCCAACTTCTACATCTCTAGTGCCACTCTCCACCATATCCATATTTAATTTTTCTTTAGGATATTCCTCCTCTACATCCACTATATGTGGGGATTGTTTTATCTTCATATTCTTAGGGGAAGTCTGTTGACTATTGGTTCCTAGGGCCTCTAAACTACTTCTTTTGATGTAAACACTTACCTTGGGGAATTTAACTATCAGCTTTTGAGGAGTTTGTTGTGTTTGAGTCTATTGCAGGGTTTCCTCCACTTGTTGTGTTTGAGTCAGTTGCAATATTGCTTCCATATCAACATAGACATCTAGAATTTCCAATTTGTCAAATCCCTCAACATGTTCATGCTCTTAAGGGGCTTGTTTGTTCATCAGTCTTCCCTTGGATATGATCTGATGTGGATCATATCTTCTTCCATGTAGTTGTGAAAATCCAAAATCCTTGAGCTTGTATTGGAATTGAGCTAAGCATGATCTTTTCATGACAATGAAGGGTCCAATGATGAAAGGAAATTTTAGGTTGGATGCCTTATGTAATTTCAAGAAGTGCTCTGTTTCTGATATGATTATTTTCCTGATGAACTCAAGGGAAAAGACTCTGGGTGTCAGAAAAATAGGTAGAATATAGGGGGGTTCATGAAAATCATAAACCCATATCACTATTGAATGCATGAACAACACCCAATCCTCCACTCTGTTTTCTGGATTTGGCTGTAAATAACTCCTCATGTCATCTAGGACTCTTGGTAGGCTGGTGTTGAAAATCAAGTTGTAAACCTTGGACATGAACTTGTTGACAAAAATGAGAAATGTGATCCTTTTACATTTAGTTGATATGAATGATGCTTCAGGGAACTCCATCTTGTTTTTTTCCAGGAAGATATTCAGCAGGTATGTGTAATATCTGAAATGTCTTAGTGACTAAAAATTCACTATCTTTTTGTGGATATTATCAACTATGAATTTATCAAAGCTGATCCAAACTAACTGATTGGACTCTCACTGGAAAAATGCCAATAGAAAACCTAACATGACCTCAACCACTCAGTATGGACCAGACCCATTGGACTTCAATAACCATGACATTAACACTCATTGATAGGGACATACTTTCAAAAATATGCTCTGGTTTGACAATTGTTTGTAAGAATAGATCTTTGACTTCTGATGGACACCCCCTGTAAACCATAATCATATTTTCTTCCTCAAACGTTTCATACACCGTGGAAAAGGACTCTGGTATGCCCAGGGCACCTCGAATTGACAGACTCTTACCCCTGTTTGTTTAAGACAACTTTCTCTTCCTGTGAATATTGCTCTGTGCGCCAACATATGAATTTGGGGAAGGGGAAAGCGACTTCGATGACGTAAGGGACTATAGTGGCCTGGACTACTTCAAGGAAGGGTTTCTGTTTCCCTACATTATCGAACAGATTAGCTCTAGACACAGAGATGGGAGAAATGCTGATTTCAGTGTTGAACCCATCTAAATCTCTCTCAATTAGGGATTCTTCATTTGACATGGGCTCTTTCTCTACTACAGAAATAATTATAGGGTCGATCGTGGTGATGAGAAATACCTGTAAATGAGCGGAAAAATCGTGAGATTGGCATACTGTTAAGCTTCAGTTTGAATGGAGTGGTCGTGCCAACCTTCAACGTTATAGCATTTGAAAAAATAATAAAATAATAATGAGTGCCCCATTTATATACTTTACCAATTTTGGGGGCAAGGGGAAGTGGTTTGGGGAAACCCACTTATCACCCCAAAATGCACCTAGTGGCACCAAGTGGTCTCGAACCGAAACCATGGTTTACTTTTTGGCCTGCTTTCAGGAATTATCTTTTGCGCAAGTTCTCCCCCCAAAACGATCCTCGACCATTGATTTGTAGTGCCTACAATATGTGCCCTATCGGGTTCCATCAACTCCACACGACCGCTATATTTAGCCTCCTCCTACTAGACTTGGCTTTGTCCTCTAGTTTATCACGCCTCCACATCAGTTTAGTGCCTCACTAAGTCTTGGAAACTAGATTTCACACAGAATTTTTATGGTGATAACACCTTGGAAATCACAACATTCGAGTCTCCATTGGCCTCTAGAAGATATATAAGCTATCCTAAGCCTCTTCCATGAATCTATATAAAGAATTCCAATCTTGGGCATGAAGGAGGAAGAATAATTTACAAATATATGCTTCCAAAATTCATAGGTGTTTCTCCATCTACATCAGTTGCATTCAACTTGCCTAACTTGGTTGAAGAAGTTTAGGAGGAGAAAGCAACAGGGGGAAAGGAGGAGTGCATCTACACCATGAGGTAAATTATATTAATGTACTTCTTTCAGTTCCCTAGTTGAACTTATTTCACCTACCACTTCTATGCCACTCAAAAGAATACCCAATAACATTAGAATCTCACCAAATTCTCATGCATTGATTCTCTTAATGATAGAACCTTGGAAAATTTGGAAGGATACCATATTCTAGAAAATATGTTCTATTATGAATCTCATTAATTTTTCCAAGTAAAGTGTGTAAGTATACTAGAGACAAATCAAAGGTGGAGCCACTATAATGACTTTTCTTCTTCATTCTCATGGCTAGAATTACACCATTAATACCTCAAAGAGATCCAAACACTAAAAACAAAAAAAATCAAAGGCATGTTGGTATTAATATCAACTATGAATTACATCTCTGAGAAGAATACTCAAGACCAAAAAAATTTAAACCGATTTGTTTTTTGTTGGGCTACCTAAGCTCTTCATCTTTACCAATCTATTATATAAGAAATGTAACATCCCCAGCCACCCAGGTTGGGCCATGCTACTACAAAACCATCTGAGATTGTTATCATACCATAGTGTAATGTCCCTAACCACCCAGATATAGGCCACATCACACAACCTCAACTTTTTTAGCTCTGAATTAACCAAACTGTAACATCCTCAACATACTACTGAGCAATTCTGCTCCAAAAATCCATTGTGCAGATTCTACTCTAAACACAAGTCTGCATAGTATTACTAGAAGTAGTGACCTCAAATTCAAACTGAGTTGTGCCACACTAACTTTCTCCTTTTAACACAAATTTACGTAGTGGAAGTAACTCAAGAACTGCACACACCAACATACTAATCACACAGCATAACTGTGTGTGCAACCACCCTGGTGTCACATGCCAATTCTGATTTCCTTGTGCACAGGGTCTAATTCCCTAAACGTGCACATGAGTTCCAGCCTCTGGTGCACACAAGCTACTCTCCTATGCCCCTAAACATTCAAACCTCTTCTCGAATACTCATAGCTAAAATCATAAGGTTAACTTAACACGCAAGACTATCAACATTTTTCATGTCCATGCAAAGCTACAAATACATGCTATAAGAACCAAACTTACATGCACAAGAAGCATAGTATATAATAACAACAACTACTTATATGCAACAACATACAAGAATTAACCCATATCAAGCATAGATAAAAAAGAACATAGTAAACAAGACAAGCACATAAGAACACTTATGTTTTATGAAAGTCACCAATTACACACAAAACTCATACGTTTCTCCCAGCCATAAACTATGTTGCTCATATACTTTCAGAAACAAGTCACTCCCAAGATGGGGCTTAACTTCACCAGGGAAAAAGCGTTCCTAGCATCAAGCTACTATCTAATTCTTAATAGAATTTCTCAGTCCTAGGTCCCTACTACTGCAACTAGCCTACAGTCCCTCATTCTCCACACACCTATCACACCCAAGGTTGTGTGACCCTTCTCTTCTCAACAACCCTTTGGATGCCCCACTTCCCTTCCAAGGTTACCAATAGTATTCCAGAAAGGAAGCCTCCGAGCTTTACGACTAATGCCCAACACACCAGGGAACAATTCTTAGCAAAACTCTCACCTATAGAATATGCTCATATGTTGTTGGTATAGGGGTATACCCATGGTTCAACGCTACAATAGTGCACCAAAAAACCCTAACTATCGTCCCTTTTGGAAACACCTACGAAGTAGATGAAGTCTCACCTGAGGTAGAGGCAGGGGTGGTTGCAGGACTCAGGTGTTTGCAACCTTATCTGGGACACAGATATGTGATTGTAATACTTAACAGAGCACTTAGCACTGACAATTCATCAATATTTAACCACTATTCTACTACACAGATAAAACAAAGCATCACATCATTCACTTAGATATGATGTATCTAAGCACTTACCATAAAGAGGTAGATTAAATCTAGTAGATTCAAGGACTAAGTACATTCACATACGTCAGATCTACATCCATATACATCATTAGCACAAAGCATAATCGAATTTATCTATCTATATCAAAGCACTTTATCAAGTAAAGACATAAACATATCAAGACATCACACAAAGAAGGACAACACAACATTTACGTGGTTCAACCCCACCCTGGGGCTATGTCCACCAACTCTTCTTCTTTATTAGCTTCTTCAATAGGCTACATGCACAGAGCCTCAAAACCTTACTCTGCATAGGACAGAAGATCTATGTAGCTCACTAGACCCTCCTTCTCTGAGTAGATCTAAGTACATAGCCTTCCACAACCTCTTATAATGGCTTTCACTCAGCTCTACAAGTCTCACACAGTATTCACAGAGCACTTACAACCTTGATCACACAGATCCAAATTTAGCACTTAGCTATTCCTATCACTTCTCTCATTACATCACCTAGTCTTCTATATATACTTTACAAAATAGGCCTAAACATGGGTAAGCCCATGGGCTGACATCCCATACCCATTACATAATCCAAAATCCCAAAAAGGACCCAAAAATGGTCCGAGATCCCGCGATATCTACTTCATCTTGCGCTCCTCCTTCGGCAGGCTGTCGAAGTCCCAAAATAGGTCAAACTTGACCAAAGATCTCTCAAAACTTGGTCAAGGGCAACAGGCCCCCAACACTCACCTGTGACTCATCCCGAGTCACTCTGATCTGGGTAGTTCTACTTTGAAATCCTCAAGCTTGGCTCGATCTACTTCAAATTGTTGCTGTGCCATAACCTCTTCTGCAGTGAAATCTTGGATGACTACCTCATTTACAGTTCCCTCTAGGTGTTGTTCAGATGCAATAACAACCTGATTCAGTTCTACTCCTTGGCCTTCTACCTCTGTGAACAATTGGTAGGCCTTATCTTGTACAAGTTGGAGTCTTTGAGTTACTTCCATAACTCTACTATGGATAGTCTGGATCTATTTTTGGGTGGTGCGTTGCTCTTGGGAGCGCTTCATTCTATCCACAACTGTCAGAGGATTCAGTTGCGCCTGTGTTATTTCGTCTTGATACTTCACCTCTTGGAGTTGTGACTCCAATTCCTTTAGTTCTCGATTCTCTATGATTTTCTCATAGGTTTGGGCACTATGATTAATAAGTTTCTTACATTCCATAGTAAGGGATTTTATTCTCTCAACTGCACTTTGAGCAGTTGCTGCTCTTTGGTCCCTTACATCCTATGGGGTATTGGGCACTGTGTGGAGCTCTAAGTCTTCTATGCATTGTTGTAACTGTTGGATAGCTTCTGTGAGCTGTTCCACTTGCTGCGTGACTCGATATTATGCCTTTATTTCGACGACTGTCACAGAGCGAAGTGCTCTGCTGACCGCTTCTTTTACTTCAATTTTCTCTGTGAGAAACTGTCCTTTTCCTTATTGCATATGTTCTTTTTCTTCATCAAACTTCACTTGGAGATCAACCTTTTCCCATTTTGCATCTTGACATTGTTTGAAAAGTACTCCTTCTACTTGTGTCAAAGCCTAGATGGCTTGGTCAATTTTTCCTATGCTCGTCGAAGGTGAGCTTCGACTATATCAGTTAGTCGGTGGAGTTGGGTTGGCACATCTCCCAACTCTGGTTCTCCCAATGTAGTGGAGATTGCACGGTTGGAATAAAGGGCCTATTGTACCCCTCGGAATTTGAATTCGATCCTATCACACATTTCTTCTTGCTTGGCCATTTTTTTCTCTATTATTTCTAGTGAGGCATTGTTCAGGGCTGCGATGATGAAATCAAAATCATCAAAGGTGAGGACGGTTGACATCTTGGTCATGGTATCTTTTGACTTCTTCTAGGAAGAATGTTTCAGGGGGAAAACCTTCTTCTTCTTCAAGGGATCCTCCTCATCTCTGGGAGATGTTACTTCATTGGGCCTTTTTTCAGCTTTGACTTCATCACCACCCCCTTGGTCAAGTGACATGGAAGCATTCTTCACTGAGGTGCTGCTTAAGTTTTGGACCTCCTCAGTCTTCTTCTGCCTGCTGGTTCTGGGTGTATTATGTTCTTAATGGGTGTTCTTCGAGCTGTCATTATCAGATATCTCTGTGAGGTTGGTGGGGAAAAGGAGGTCAGTAGACCATTCCTTGGTGATTTCCTCCAGGTCTTCTTTTGTAAGCTTACAGTATGTCTGGAGCTGCTCTTTATGTTCATCTTCCTGTGCTGTAATATAAGTGAAGTGTTGATCTGCGTTGAACTTCATCAGTGTTCGAAACCTTTGTAATGTGTTTGGAGTCATACGAGGGTCAGCTTCAATGGTGTTCTTCAGTTGAAGGTAGTATGTATGAAACACAACATTCGATTGCCACTGTTTGTTCATATCCGTTGAATACCATAGGGTAGTGAACTTCGCGGCAAGTGGATCAAATAGATCTATGTCTAGAAAGGTTTCTCCTTCCAGCATCTCCCAGGAAACAAATTCAATGAGGACCAGGAGCTAGCTAAAATGGAATTCATAACCCTGGTCCTTGGCTTCTCGGCAATCAAGTTCCAATTGGTTAACTAGGTACTTGACCCAGTTCATCTGTAGGCCTTCCACTCACTTCCCTATGAGGTCAACAACAAAGCCGATGACCTGAATAGGTTGATTCTTTCTTACTAACTTCCCAGCTATCAGTTGACATGCGAGGCACACTGCACCACTCTGAATGGAAGCTACCTTGTAGCCTCTTGTTCCCTTCTCAACATCGCCATAGGTGTCTTTTATCTTCTGTGCAAGTGCGCAATATGCGGATTTTCCTGGATAAAATTCCTCCGAGTCAAGTCCTTGCATACTCAGACCTGTGATCCCATGGATCAGTGTTGGGTCAAATTTAATGCGGTGGTTGAGACATAAGTATTCTCCATGGTAACACGATAGTAGCAGTTTGACACAGGTATTGACTTCCTGGTGTCTTCCAAAGTGTGGGATTTTCATGACATTCAGCAAGGTGTACTGTGCAAGGTTCATTGTCCATGACGGGGGGATGATCTTCGAATTCTTTCCTTTAGTTCTGGTTAGGTAATTTTATGGGGGGAGCATCCCATAGATCTTGTGATCTCTAAAGTTGAAATTGCTAAACTTTAGTGATGTGATCTTGTCCTGGTCTGTTCGAACTGCACGTATCCCCTTCGGGAGGTACGCAGTAATTATGGTGTACTCGAAATCGCGTGGTACACTATCATGGTTCATCATGCCATCCAGAGGTAGGATGTAATCAGGTAGTATGGTTGGAATCAGTTTTTCATTCGCGAGGTCGTCTTTATGCTTGTTTCTCTTTTCTGTTGTTGGTCGAGATGGTCCTGCTCCATGACTAGTCGATGGAGAAGCTTGCACTGTTCTCGTCGATGAAGCTTGCAAACCTATAGACATTGACATGACTCTTTTAGTCATGAGGTCGATCAGAAATTCTTCAACAACTTTCTCTGTAGCACTAAACTCATATGACATACATGCTCGGGATTGAAAATCTTGGGTTTGGGGAGTAACTTAGACATGACAATATGATAGAGGGCAATAGCGCAATGAGCACTGTGTAAAATCAGCAAGTCTATGGGCTCAGATTCATGGTTAGCAAAAGTGTACTTGGGGCATGGCGCGATGGGATAAATAGATAACTTGGCAATAGATCTCTTGCAACGGGATGCAATGGAAAAGAAGCCTTCATTAACTCTGTTATGTCCATTACAACGCAGTCCAATGGTCTAGTGGCGAACCATAATTGTCTTCCAACCCATTCGTAGGGTCAGACGAATGGTTATATTAGTCCCAACAGATATATTACTTCACCATGGTGAAGTGCCATGTGACGTTGTTCTGTTATCCCGACTAAGTTCCAATTTTGCAAATTTTTCGACTGTGAGGTTTCTTATGGAACCTTCTGTAACTTGTCAATCTTAGCTCTCTTCTTACTTATATTTCTATCCTTATTTCCAGTGAGATTCATCTTGGTGTGCCTTTTTCCATTCAGATTCTTATCTTCTTGTGGCATAGTTACTTCACGTTGTTGAGATTCTTTTCTAAGATTCAAGGGTGATGCTTCTTATTTATCTGGAATAGGTACTTCAATCTTTTGTGGGTGTTGTAGTGTTCTTACAACTTCGACATCTGAGTCTCTGGTGTTAAATAGCTTCGATCTGTTCTTATGTTCTTTAATCAAGTGTGTGATCCTTTCAGTCATAAAATCTTTTAACTCTTGCTTCTTCTTCTCTAAAATTTCTTCTTCTTCTTTCCTTCTGGCCTGATCTTTTTCAATCTAAGGTTTTCCTACTAACATGGTAAATGGGGTGTTGTTCTCAATAAATCTAATAATCTCAAAATCTTCCTCTGTTGAAGTTCCATTGGCATTCATAGATATCTTGGTGAGATTTCCACATAGGTTTACCAACTTTTCTCTAAATATCCCTATTCCTCCCAATGGAGTCATAGCAGGATTCCCTAAAATTTCCCAAGTTCTTTCTATCATGATATTCGCCTATGTTTCCTCATCTAGAACATAGTCAATGTCGAAGTCTCCTATTCTTGCTTCAATGAATTATTTTTCTTTGAATATCTCTAATAAACCGACATGTCAGTGGTCATTCAAGGTTTCTCTTATCTGTAGCAATACTTTCTCTGATTCTTTTCGGGATTCTGCCATTTCTGGATCTTCCTTAGGGTTTTCTTGTCTCATGTTGATTCCTTCAAGCTTAGAAATCATTATAGGGAAATCCAATACTTCATGGTCCATAGCTTTGTAGCAGAGACAACTAGGTCTTCTCCCAGGGCATTCCTTAGCAAGATGTCCTGGTTTTCTGCAACTGTAACTGAGGGTTAATCATCTCTTTCTTTTAAATGATCCCTAGCTCTTTCAGTACTGCACACTAGGATCATAGTAGCTAACCTACAAACAATTCTTTCTAGGATCTTGCATCCACTTATTAGTCCAAACATTCTTTCTATGTGTAGGTATAACATATCTTTCACTATTCATATCAAATCTATGCATATCAAACCTTCTTTCATCTATTAGGGCCCTAGTTTTCAAGCTAGGACAGAATCTATCAACCCTACCTAGATCCATACTTTTGAAACAAAAATTTCTACTTATCTTACTTCTACAAAGCACAAAGCCTTCAGATATATAACTTTTCACTATTCTTACCTTTATTAGAGCATAGATCTTGCAGATATTACCTTTTTAAGAAAAACTTCTTACTTTTACCTTTCTCGAAGCACAAAGAATTCAGATCTTACCTCTTTTCTTCAGATTTGACCTCTTTTCTTTAGGTCTGGCCTCTTTTCTTTAGATCTGACCTCTTTTCTTTAACACAAATCTTTATAAATCAAGTAGAATACTGTGCACTAAGGTGATAGATCTATGCACATATCTTCCATAGTTTCAGTTCAGTTCTTTGCACAAAGCTTCTTCCTCCTTAGTTCCCAGCAATCACAGTTTCACATCCCAACAAGGGAACCATTTGTTGGCACAGGGGAAGACCCAGGGTTCAACACTACAACAACACACCAACAAACCCTAACTACCGTCCCTTTCAGCAACACTTACAAAGTAGATGAAGTCTCACTCGAGGTAGAGTAGGGGTGGTTGCAAGACTTAGGTGTTTTCAACCTTAGCTGGGACAAAAATCTATGATTGTAATACTTAACATAGCACTTATCATCGACAATTCATCAATATTTAACCACTATTCTACTACGTAGATAAAATAGAGCATCGCATCATTCACTCAAATCTGATGTATCTAAGCACTTATCATAAAGAGGTAGATTAAATCTGGCAGATTCAAGCACTAAGCACATTCACATAGGTAATATCTACATCCATATACATCATTAGCACAAAGAATAATCAGATCCATCTATCTATATCAAAGAACTTTAGCAAGTAAATACATAAACATATCAAGACAACGCACAAAGTAGGACAACACAATATTTACGTGGTTCACCCCCACCCTAGGGCTACGTCCACCAACTCTTCTTCTTTATTAGCTTTTTCAATAGGGTACATGCATGGAACCTCAAAACCTTACTCCGTATAGGACAGGAGATCTGCTCAGCTCGCTAGTGTTGGATTACTGAGAGGGGGGGTGAATCAATAATAATGTAATTATAATCCTTTTCTTCAAATGTTATATCAATGTAGAATTATTATCCAATAATGAGTATTAATAAATAAACAATCACACACATACACAGTACACCAGTGTTTTACGTGGAAACCCAAATCGGGAGAAACCACAGAATGCTTTTTCTTATATGTCTTGAAGAATTACATTCATTGGAAGCACCAACTTTCTTTTTTTTCCAGCTGCAACTGGAAGGAAGCTCCAACCCCCTAGTTTCTCAAGCTACAACCTGAGGGAAGCTCCAACTCCCCGAATCTCTGGCTACAACCAGAAGGAGGCTACAACCCCCAATGTTCTCCGGATACAACCGGAAAGTGGCTACAACCACCTGTCCTTGCCCCGTCCTGCCACCCTGAAGTAGAGGTAGAATGATGGAACCACTGTCACACTATCACTGTGAGATATACCACTGTAAACCTATACCAATAAATATGAACCATGCATCAACCATGAATCAACCTGTAATCAACTTGTACCATAAACAAGTGCATCAACCATTAACCAACCTGTAATCAACCTGTACCATAAACAAGTGCCTCCAACCATGTACCAAGTATGTTCCAATCATGTGTCAACTACTCATCAACTATGAATCATCAATATGTACCAACATCATCAATTATACACTTCATGTATGTGTCAACTCATCAACTACTTGTCTCAACCATGTACTCAACATGTGCCACAACCAAAAGCCCTCATCAATTTCATCATCCAAATCTGATTTGTAGCTCTGTAATAGACCTAGTGTATATGATCACATTCCTGCAAACCTTCCTTAACTTTAAAAACAAGAGACCATCATTTTCATCAAACTTTTCTTTAGTCTCACATGCCTCGTTTTGGATTAGTCAACAACCCTAACTTGAAGTAATCATAACTTTGAACCTGTAATGTATAAATATATGAAACTGATATAAAATATTATTCAGTGTTTTTTGTGCAATTCCTCCAAGTGGCACTATTTGGAACCTCTCAGAAAAGGAGTTATAGCAAAAATGGTATACCTTGCTGAATTTTGGCTTATTCTAGAGAGCGACCTTGTAGAGCATTCCCCGCACAAAATTTTTAATGAAATGATATAAAACTATTACACATCATACTCCTAAATATTTCATAACCAACACATTTGTTATCATATAATTTGGATATGTTATGAAGAAGTTATGACGTTTTTACCCGAAACACCTGATTTTGACTAGTTTCAGGACTGGCCACAAACCCTATTTTCGACAGAGTGTAACTCCAAAAATGAAATGACCCACAAGCTGAATTTGTAACCATAGATACATGGATATGTTTTCTCACTTTCATAGAAATTTCAGGATCTGAATCATTATAGAAAAAAAATTATAGCGAAAATGGTGAGATGACCTGAAAATAACATACCTTAGAAAGCACCATCAAAAGAATTTATCCTTCCTTGCATTTCGGCCTTCTTTTCTTCACTTTCCTCAGAATTTCAGCTTAGATATCATTTGTATACCTTAGACACATATATATATTCAA